>CM059791.1:101825245-102032745 GCA_030435695.1 Brachymystax lenok tsinlingensis | reverse complement strand
TGTTCATATCTATAACACAATTACCGGCATTCCCCAGGGATGCATACTTTCCACTCTTCAGTTAATTCAGAGAGAGAGAGAGAGTACAGGTGTTCAAAAATAGGCTGAATGATGTATGAATGAAAAGGATGTCAGGCCTCCTCTGGTATACATATTAAACATGTGCACATATTCATTTATCTATATATTTCTCCCAGGAGACCTGAAAGACAAATTCTGAGCTCTGAAATAGACACACACAGGCCTACACATGTACATATTATGGACATATACTCACATTCTTACACACAGGCACAGGCAAACACATAGGTTAAAATTTGAAAGTCAATCTCAATTTGGATTTGAAAGGAATAGCGCAGAGACTGGTGCAAAAAATATGATGGTAGGAAACTTTCTCTCGACCACGTTTATACCAATACAATGCTTTTTAACTTTAGTAGTAGGTTTACACGTAAGATTAATCAAATTAGCTACCTAGCCACTTTTTTCCCTGTTAGCTAGTGATAGCTAGTGTTAGTGATCAAAGATTATCTATATATCGACAAGATACTGGACTGAACGCTCCAACAATGGGAATAAATGTCTGCAATAGTGGAAGGCAGGCCTGAGGAGGCGGGATCAGGCGGGGACATTCTAGCCAATGAGAGGGCAGATATGCGTCTGAACATAAAATAATTTTCGCAAAGTTGACGTAATGCTAGGAGTACATTCGTAACAACCTAAACTTCAATCAAATAAACCTCACAGAGCAAATTATATTTAACATTTAAGTCACTTAGCAGACGTTCTTATCCAGAGCGACAGGAGCAATTAGGGTTTAGTGCCTTGCTCAAGGGCACATCGATAGATAAATAATATATAATATAAATGAAAACAAAATACCTTATTTACATAAATATTCCGACCCTTTACTATGAGACTCGAAATTGAGCTCAGGTACATCGTGTTTCTACAACTTGATTAGAGTCCACTTGTGGTAAATTCAATTGATTGGACATGATTTGGAAAGGCACACATCTGTCTATATAAGGTCCCACAGTTGACAGTGTACGTCAGAGCAAAAACCAAGCCATGAGGTTGAAGGAATTGTCTGTAGAGCTCTGAGACAGGTTTGTGTTGAGAAACAGATCTGGGGAAGAGTACCAAAAAAAGTCTGCAGCATTGAAGGTCCCCAAGAACACAATGGCCTCCATCATTCTTAAATGGAAAAAGTTTGGAACCACCAATACTCTTCCTAGAGCTGAACGCCCGGCGAAATGGAGCAATCGGGATAGAACGGCCTTGATCAGGGAGGTGACCAAGAACCCAATGGTCACTCTGACAGAGCTCGAGAATTCCTCTGTGAAGATGGGAGAACATTCCAGAAGACAACCATCTCTGCAGCACTCCACCAATCAGGCTTTTATGGTAGAGTGGCCAGACGGAAACCACCCGCTTGGAGTTTGCCAAAAGGCACCTAAAGGACTCTTAGAAACAAGATTCTCTGGTCTGATGAAACCAAGATTGAACTCCTTGGTCTGAATGCCAAGCGTCACGTCTGGAGGAAACCTGGCACCATCCCTACGGTGAAACATGGTGGTGGCAAGATCATGCTGTGGGGATGTTTTGTTTTTCAGGGACTGGGAGACTAGAGAGAATTGAGGGAAAAATTAATGTAGAAAAGTACAGAGAGATCTTTGATGAAAACTTTCTCCAGAGCGCTCAGGACCTCAGACTGGGGCAAAGGTTCCTCTTCCAACAGGACAACAACCCAAAGCATACAGCCAAGACAACACAGTAGTCTCTGAGTCAACGTCTCTGAATGGTCTTGAGTGGCCCAGTCAGATCAAAAATCTCTGGACAGACCTGAACATAGCTGTGCAGTGAAGCTCCCCATCCAACCTGACAAAGTTTGAGAGGATCTGCAGAGAAGAATGGGAAAAACTGCCCAAATACAGGTGTGCCAAGCATGTAGCGTAATACACAAGAAGCCTGTAATCGCTGCACAATGTGCTTCAACAAATTACTGAGTAAAGGGTCTGAATACTTATGTAAATGTGTTATTTCAGTTTAGTTTTTTTTATGAATTTGCAAACATTTCTAAATACCTGTTTTTGCTTCGTCATTATGGGGTATTGTGTGTAGATTGATGAAGGAAAAAAAGCGATTTAATCCATTTTAGAATAAGGCTGTTACGTAACAAAATGTGGAAAAAGCCAACAGGTCTGAATACTTTGAGAATGCGCTGAACTCTTTGGCCTGGTTATTACCTTGCTTGAGAGGAAAATTAATTTAGCAGTGCATGAAATAAGAAATGGAGTCGGTTGACTAGCCATCAGGCAGAATCCATCACTCCACACATTACCATTAATATGAAACTATCCAGAGTGGATGAGTGGGTGACCTTTCCCACAAACCCCTGCTCCTGGATGGGGGTGGACCAGGCTCCACAGAGGCAGCTGGAGATGTTATTACAGTAAACAAACAAATAAATAAGTGGTGAAATCAAATGGCCTCACTCCATTGGACAGGGACTAACTCTCTCCCAGGATGGGAGTGTGTTGTATCTAAACAAAAGAGATTTACCAACCATTTACAACCATTCATTTGGTGTTTATGTACATTTCAAAACTGCAATAAGCATCATTTTCAAACTGCAAAACCGACAACATAGGCTATGTGTGGTCTTATTATTAGAATGTTGATTCCCATCCCTCTATAGACTAAGTAGGGGGTGTGTGGGCGACAGGCATAATGAGTTATGACTTATTACAGGCGTGGGTGACTCCTGTCCAACCATGGCAGTCCTGACTCCAATTCATCTCAATAACTGTCACGTCTTCTATTCTGAGATGTGGCATTTTTGACTGGCGCTTGATGGCAGAGAGTGAGAACTATGGCCTTGGAAAACCACGGCTGTAATCTGATGAAGAGTTGGATTTGTTATTGGTGAAAGATAGAAAAGAGAGGGGGGGGGAAAGAGAGAGAGAGAAGGGGAAAATATATATATATACTGTTATTTTTCAGTCTTTTTACTGTTGTTTTTATTTCTTTACTTATCTATTGTTCACCTAATACCTTTTTGTTACATAAAAATTGCACTGTTGGTTAGAGCCTGTAAGTAAGCATTTCACTGTAAGGTCTACACCTGTTGTATTCGGCGCGCGCACGTGACAAAGAAACTTTGATTTGATTTGATATATATATATACAGTTGAAGTTGGAAGTTTACATACACTTAGGTTGGAGTCATTAAAACTTGTTTTTCAACCACTCCACACATTTTTTGTTAACAAACTATAGTTTTGGCATGTTGGTTAGGACATCTACTTTGTGCATGACACAAGTCATTTTTCCAACAATTGTTTACAGACAGATTATTTCACTTATAATTCACAGTATCACAATTCATTGGGTCATAAGTTTACATTCACTAAGTTGACTGTGCCTTTAAACAGCTTGGAAAATGTTATCCTATCTCCACAGAAGAACTCTGGACTTCTGTCAGAGTGACCATTGGGTTCTTGGTCACCTCCCTGACCAATTCCATAAAATGATGTCATGGCTTTAGAAGATTCTGATAGGCTAATTGACATCATTTGACATCAGTGTACCTGTGGATGTATTTCAAGGCCTACCTTCAAACTCAGTACCTCTTTGCTTGACATCATGGGAAAATCAAAAGAAATCAGCTAAGACCTCAGAATTTTTTTTTTTTAGACCTCCACAAGTCTGGTTCATCCTTGGGAGGAATTTCCAAGCGCCTGAAGGTGCAAATCAATCCCGGAACAACAGCAAAGGACCTTGTGAAGATGCTGGAGGAAACAGGTACAAAGGTATCTATATCCACAGTAAAACGAGTCCTATATCGATATAACCTGAAAGGCCGCTCAGCAAGGAAGAAGCCACTGCTCCAAAACAGCCATAAAAAAGCTAGACTACAGTTTGCAACTGCACATGGGGACAAAGATCATACTTTGTGGAGAAATGTCCTCTGGTTCGATGAAACAAAACTATAACTGTTTGGCCATAATGACCATCGCTATGTTTGGAGGAAAATTGGGGATGCTTGCAAGCTGAAGAACACCATCCCAACCGTGAAGCCCGGGGGTGGCAGCATCATGTTGTGGGGGTTCTTTGCTGCAGGAGGGACTGGTGCACTTCACAACATAGATGGCATCATGAGGTAGGGAAATTATGTGGACATATTGAAGCAACATCTCAAGACATCAGTCAGAAAGTTAAAGCTTGGTCGCAAATGGGTCTTCCAAATGGACAATGACCCCAAGCATACTTCCAAAGTTGTGGAAAAATGCTTAAGGACAACAAAGTCAAGGTATTTGAGTGGCCATCACAAAGCCCTGACCTCAATCCCATAGAAAATTTGTGGGCAGAACTGAAAAAGCAGTTACACCAGCTCTGTCAGGAGGAATGGGTCAAAATTCACCGAACTTATTGTGGGAAGCTTGTGGAAGGCTACCCGAAATGTTTGACCCAAGTTAAACAATTTAAAGGCAATGCTACCAAATACTAATTGAGTGTATGTAAACTTCTGACCCACTGGGAATGTGATGAAAGAAATAAAAGCTGAAATAAATAATTCTCTCTACTATTAATCTGACATTTCACATTCTTAAAATAAAGGGGTGATCCTAACTGACCTAGGACAAGGAATTTTTGCTAGGATTAAATGTCAGGATTTGTGAAAAACTGAGTTTAAATGTTTTTGGCTAAGGTGCATGTAAACTTCCGACTTCAACTGTACATACATGTATGCTATATATATATATAGAGAGAGAGGGAGCGAGAGAGAGGACTCCTTCCACTTATCTAAAACCTTCAGGACTGACATACATCAGGGAGCCAGGTTTGCATTCTCTTTAAATGTTGAAGTGGTTAATTACAGGAATGCTCTATTTTCTCCAAGGATCATCTGCAGAGGATATACTGTATGGGGTGGATGAGTTGAGTTCAGTGTTTTTGACCCTGACGAGCGTGGCATTCTGATTGCTGACGCAGTCTGTGTCGTGCCTTGATGGACACTTTGTACTGCATCCACATGATGCCTTTGTTTTAATAAGCAATGAGTCGTTTCTTGCGAAAAGAATGATGTCTGACTGAGGCATAAACGTTCTAACAGGAAGTGGAGAAGTAGCAGCTTGAGTTCATTCACAGTAGGTCATTATATTTAGGCAACTGAGGCATTATTATCCATCCATTCTCTTTGTAGTCAGATGGATCTGTTGAGGAAGACAAAACAACATTTAAGTGTTGAATAGTTTTGGACCACACACACATATACACACACACATATTCCCATAAACACTTACACATATACACACACAGGCAGGCATCTCTTGTCTCTCTCCCTCCCTCTCTCCCATCAGCCTCCTCCCCTATCTCTTTCTGTGTTCCCTAGCTAGTCCTGTGTGAAACCATCCCAGACAGGTCCTGTCAGTCCAGGTAATGGGGGGTGATCAGCCAGGCTTGATCCAATTACACTATACGGCTAGGGGGGCGACAGGAGGAGGCTGAGTAAGGGATACAGGAGGAGGCTGAGAGGGGGAGACAGGAGGATGCTGAATGGGGAGACAGGAGGAGGCTGAGAGGGGGAGACAGGAGGAGGCTGAGTGGGGGAGACAGGAGGAGGCTGAGAGGGGAGACAGGAGGAGGCTAAGGGGAGACAGGGGAGGCAGATGGGGAGACAGGAGGAGGCTGAGGGGGAGACAGGGGGGTTGAGAGGGGAGACAGGAGGAGATGGGGGGTCAGTGGGAGGCTGAGGGGGGACAGGAGCAGGTTGAGAGGGGAGACAGGAGGAGGCTAAGAGGGGCAGTCAGGAGGAGGCTGAGGGGGAGACAGGGGAGGCTACGAGGGGAGACAGGAGGAGGCTGAGAGGGGAGACAGGCTGAGGTGGGGACAGGGGGAGGCTAAGAGGGGGAGGCTAAGAGGGGGAGACAGGAGGAGGCTGAGAGGGGAGACAGGGGAGGCTACGAGGGGGAGACAGGAGGAGGCTGAGAGGGGAGACAGGAGGAGGCTGAGAGGGGAGACAGGGGGAGGCTACGAGGGGAGACAGGAGGAGGCTGAGGGGGGACAGGAGGAGGCTGAGGGGGAGACAGGGGAGGCTGAGGGGGAGAGCATGCTGAGAGGGGAGACATGGAGAGGCTGAGAGGGGAGAGGAGGAGGCTGAGGGGGACAGGGGGTGGCTAAGAGGGGGCGACAGGAGGAGGCTGAGGGGGACAGGAGGGGTCTGAGAGGGGTCAGGAGATGCTGAAAGGGAAGACAGGAGCATGCTGAGAGGGAGGCAGATGTTGAGAGGGGAGAAAGGAGCAGCTAAGAGGGGGTGACAGGAGGAGGCTGAGGGGGAGACAGGGGAGGCTGTGAGGGGAGACAGGAGGAGACTGAGGGGAGACAGGGAGGCTGAGGGGGAGACAGGGGAGGATGAGAGGGGAGAGGAGGAGGCTGAGAGGTGAGACAGGAGGAGGCTGAGGGGGAGACAGGGGAGGCTGAGGGGAGAGCATGCTGAGAGGGGGAGACATGGAGAGGCTGAGAGGGGAGAGGAGGAGGCTGAGGGGGGACAGGGGGTGGCTAAGAGGGGGCGACAGGAGGAGGCTGAGGGGAGGAGGCAGGGGGAGGCTGAGAGGGAAGACAGGAGGAGGCTGAGAGGGGAGACAGGAGGAGGCTGGGGGAGACAGGGGAGGCTTAGGGGAGACAGGAGGAGGCTGATGGGGAGACAGGAGGAGGCTGAGGGGGACAGGGGAGGCTAAGAGGGGAGACAGGAGGTGACTGGGGGTGGCAGTGGGAGGCTGAGAGTGGGGGACAAGAGGAAGCTGAGTGGGGGAGACAGGAGGAGGCTGAGGGGGTGACAAGGGGAGGCTGAGGGGGAGGACAGGAGCAGGCTGAGGGGGACAGGAGGGAGGCTAAGAGGGGGAGACAGGAGGAGGCTGAGAGGGGAGAGGAGGAGGCTGAGAGGTGAGACAGGAGGAGGCTGAGGGGGAGACAGGGGAGGCTGAGGGGGAGAGCATGCTGAGGGGGAGACAGGAGGAGGCTGATTGGGAGAGAGGAGGAGGCTCTGGGGGGGGGACAGGGGTGGCTAAGAGGGGGCGACAGGAGGAGGCTGAGGGGGAGGCAGGGGGAGGCTGAGAGGGAGACAGGAGGAGGCTGAGAGGGGAGACAGGAGGAGGCTGGGGGGGAGACAGAAGGAGGCTTAGGGGGGACAGGGGAGGCTAAGAGGGGAGACAGGAGGTGAGTGGGGGTGGCAGTGGGAGGCTGAGAGGGGGAGACAGGGGAGGCTGAGGGGAGAAACAGGGGAGGCTAGAGGAGGGGACAGGAGGAGGCTGAATGGGGAGACAGGAGGAGGCTGAGGGGGAGACAGGAGCAGTTTGAGAGGGGAGACAGGAGGAGGCTGAGGGGGACAGGGGAGGCTAAGAGGAGGAGACAGGAGGAGGCTGAGCGGGGAGACAGTGGGAGGCTGAGGGGGATAGGGAGGCTAAGAGGGGAGACAGGAGGAGGCTGAGAGGGAGACAGGAGCATGCTGAGAGGGGAGGCAGGAGATGTTGAGAGGGGGAGACAGGAGCAGGCTGAGAGGGGAGACAGGAGGAGGCTGAGGGGGGAGACAGGGAGAGGCTGAGAGGGGGAGGCAGGGAGATGCTGAGAGGGGGAGAAAGGAGCAGGCTGAGAGGGGAGACTGTAGGAGGCTGAGAGGGGGAGACAATAGGAGGCTGAGGGGGAGACAGGGTGTACGGAGAGACAGGAGGAGGCTGAGGGCCGAGACAGAGGGAGGCTGAGAGTGGGAGACAGGAGACAGGAGGAGGCTGAGGGGGAGACAGGGTATAGGGAGAGACAGGAGGAGGCTGAGATGGGGAGACAGAGGGAGGCTGAGAGTGGGAGACAGGAGGAGGCTGAGGGGGAGACAGGGTATAGGGAGAGACAGGAGGAGGCTGAGAGGGGGAGACAGAGGGAGGCTGAGTGGGAGACAGGAGACTGTATGCTTCCCAAATGGCACCCTATTCTCTATATAGTGCAATACTTTTGACCTGAGCCCAAACGTAGTGCACCATGTGAGGAATGGGGAGCCATTTTGGACAGAGACAAAGAGTCTGTCTGACATAGGCTGGGGGAACTGGAGTTCTTCCCCACAGAGACCCTGAGGAGGTGTTGTTGGGAGACAGCTCCCTGACAGGTAACAGTCGACACCAACTGGCCAAGAGGGTTAACAACAGACTCCAGAGGACTTGGTTGTGTGTGTGTCTAATCTTCCTGCCTAACCTGCCTGCATCTCTCTCTGTGTGTAGAGCAGTAGTGGCGGCGGGTAGTCCAGTGGTTGCGACAGGTAGTCCAGTGGTTAGAGTGGTGGACTTGTAACCGCAAGGTTGCAAGTTCAAATCCCTGAGCTGACAAGGTAAAAATCTGTCATTTTGCCCCTGATCAAGGCAGTTAACCCACTGTTCCCTGGGCGCCGAAGACGTGGATGTTGATTAAGGCAGCCCCCCGCACCTCTCTGATTCAGAGGGGTTGGGTTAAATGCAGAAGACACATTTCAGTTGAAGATCAAATACATTTTTATTTGTCACATACACATGGTTAGCAGATGTTAATGCGAGTGTAGCGAAATGCTTGTGCTTCTAGTTCCGTGCAGTAATATCTAACAAGTAATCTAACAATTTCACAACAACTACTGTCATGGAAAAAACGATCTTCAAATTATGACACTCATACAAGAAACTTGTGAATTCAATAAGACCTTTAATTCAGAGTAATCAAAGGCCAAGCTTCCCCAGGAAAAAGCTAACAGCATTAATCCAAAACTTATAATTTATACCCTTACAGCATTTGAGTACAACCCATATGTAAATGCAGTCACTCCTTCTTTCTCTCATGCCACCTTTCATCTTTTGATCTGAGGTCTTGCTTGTTCACGCCCAGTAACGCCCCTATCTGTTCCAAGTTTAGATTATATGGTGGCATCCACTTCAATGTTATAACAATAATACATTTTATTGTGTACATATATTACTTGTGTTGACCATTCTGCTGTCATCCCTCAGACCCTAATGCATTAGTATTCTATCTCTACTTGATGTATAGAATTATCTCTTATGATTTCAATGCATTGTTCCCTAGTATGAGAAAAATAGCTTCTCACCACCTGCTCTCTGTCTCAGCACTTGCCTGCTGTCACTCACACCTTGAATCTATGTCTGACTCTTAACATACGTATTTACGAGTCTCAGCTTTGCAGCCTTGTCACTAGCCGAGACAACCTTTGACCTACAGTGGGGAAAAAAAGTATTTAGTAAGCCACCAATTGTGCAAGTTCTCTCACTTAAAAAGATGAGAGAGGCCTGTAATTTTCATCATAGGTACACTTCAACTATGACAGACAAAATGAGGGAAAAAAATCCAGAAAATCACATTGTAGGATTTTTATGAATTTATTTGCAAATTATGGTGGAAAATAAGTATTTGGTCAATAACAAAAGTTTATCTCAATACTTTGTTATATACCCTTTGTTGGCAATGACAGAGGTCAAATGTTTTCTGTAAGTCTTCACAAGGTTTTCACACACTGTTGCTGGTATTTTGGCCCATTCCTCCATGCAGATCTCCTCTAGAGCAGTGATGTTTTGGGGCTGTCGCTGGGCAACACGGACTTTCAAAGATTTTCTATGGGGTTGAGATCTGGAGACTGGCTAGGCCACTCCAGGACCTTGAAATGCTTCTTACGAAGCCACTCCTTCGTTGCCCGGGCGGTGTGTTTGGGATCATTGTCATGCTGAAAGACCCAGCCACGTTTCATCTTCAATGCCCTTGCTGATGGAAGGAGGTTTTCACTCAAAATCTCACGATACATGGCCCCATTCATTCTTTCCTTTACACGGATCAGTCGTCCTGGTCCCTTTGCAGAAAAACAGCCCCAAAGCATGATGTTTCCACCCCATGCTTCACAGTAGGTATGGTGTTCTTTGGATGCAACTCAGCATTCTTTGTCCTCCAAACACGACGAGTTGAGTTTTTACCAAAAAGTTATATTTTGGTTTCATCTGACATTCTCCCAATCCTCATCTGGATCATCCAAATGCTCTCTAGCAAACTTTAGACGGGCCTGAACATGTACTGGCTTAAGCAGGGGGACACGTCTGGCACTGCAGGATTTGAGTCCTGGCGGCGTAGTGTGTTACTGATGGTAGGCTTTGTTACTTTGGTCCCAGCTCTCTGCAGGTCATTCACTAGGTCCCCCCGTGTGGTTCTGGGATTTTTGCTCATCGTTCTTGTGATCATTTTGACCCCACGGGGTGAGATCTTGCGTGGAGCCCCAGATCGAGGAAGATTATCAGTGGTCTTGTATGTCTTCCATTTCCTAATAATTGCTCCCACAGTTGATTTCTTCAAACCAAGCTGCTTACCTATTGCAGATTCAGTCTTCCCAACCTGGTGCAGGTCTACAATTTTGTTTCTGGTGTCCTTTGACAGCTCTTTGGTCTTGGCCATAGTGGAGTTTGGAGTGTGACTGTTTGAGGTTGTGGACAGGTGTCTTTTATACTGATAACAAGTTCAAACAGGTGCCATTAATACAGGTAATGAGTGGAGGATAGAGGAGCCTCCACTCCTCTGTCCTCCAAGTTACAGGTCTGTGAGAGCCAGAAATCTTGCTTGTTTGTATGTGACCAAATACTTATTTTCCACCATAATTTGAAAATAAATTCATAAAAAATCCTACAATGTGATTTTCTGGATTTTTTTTCCTCATTTTGTCTGTCATAGTTGAAGTGTACCTATGATGAAAATTACAGGCCTCTCTCATCTTTTTAAGTGAGAGAACTTGCACAATTGGTGGCTGACTAAATACTTTTTTTCCCCACTGTATGTTCTGCTCACAAGTGGCAAAATAGACTAAGTGGCATTCTGAGAAATGCACTTGGTGTCCTCTGTCTCTGCTCAACATATAGGATCACTCCTTATATGTTCATAAACTACTTCCCGTTGGCCCTATGGTTATTTCAGTTCTTGCTTGGTGTCACCTATATCTTGACAACTGTCCAAGTTTATCTTGCATACTTGTTTTAGCACTTAAGCCTCGGCCAATATTAGAAATGCAATCTAAGTTATGTCAATCATGTCTGCTATCACATAACATTAACCAATGTGTCTCTGCATTAGTCATGTTTTACTACTACACTACCTTATACACACAAGTGTAAAGGAATGAATATGAGTATGTACACATAAATATATGGATGAGCGATGGCTGAACGGCATAGGCAAGATGCAGTAGATGGCATAGAGTACAGTATATACATATGAGATGAGTAATGTAGGATATGTAAACATTATATAAAGTGGCATTGTTTAAGTGACTAGTGATACATTTATTACATCCAATTATTAATTATTAAAGTGGCTAGAGATTTGAGTCAGTATGTTGGTAGCAGCCACTCAATGTTAGTGATGGCTGTTTAACAGTCTGATGGCCTTGAGATAGAAGCTGTTTTTCAGTCTCTCGGTCCCAGCTTTGATGCACCTGTACTGACCTCGCTTTCTGGATGATAGCGGGGTGAACAGGCAGTGGCTAGCTCATCCTGTACATTACCACAGTCAGCACGGCCTCCTCCTGTCCGGCTCTGTTCTCAGGGTCCCTGCTCTCGTGCTCTCCCTTGATCTTCCCTGCTCTCCCCTGCACCCTTCAGCCCATTAGGCCCATGCCCCGTCAGACAGCCCAGCCATGCATGAGATGGACTCTGTAATACAAATTGTCAGCGGCACTTACGGCACCTCCGCCAGGAAGCAAACATGACAGCGATTAATTGTAAACCCTCAGCGTGTGGGGTGTACTCTGAGCAACCAGGAGAGCCTTGAACCCACTTTACTGGGTTCAAAAATCCATGACATAGTGACATCAGATCAATCTCCCGGTATCATGCTTAATTACACCAACAGAAAATACATTAAGAGACAGAAAATGGAGAATGAACAGAGCATATCCTCAAGACCCCAAAATATATTAAATACATAAATGAAAAACAGAAACTTTACCATTACAAATGTATACAGAGGACAGGAAAAAGCCGGCCCACGATATAATTTGCAATGCTTTCAAGGCGTACATTAGAGGAATGATAATCTCATGAATTAAATCTGAGTTAGAATAATGAAAGAAAAATAAATCACTGTTTTAGAAAAAGCCAGGTAAAGAAAAAGATACAATTTGAATGTGATCTTTTACTTTTGAATAGAGCCAACAACTACAGGTTAAACTTTACTAAAGTCTACTACTTAATGGCTAATACACCTGATAAACATCTTGCAGCCCTCACAAAACGAATACACGCCAAACCAGTTTTCATTTTAAAAGATAAAGATTCAAATGCGTTAATAAGAAAAAACGACGCAATTAATGACAATTTAAAAAGTCAGAATTAAACAATAGTGGGACTGATCCTACAGCCGTCTAAGACTCAACGGCCCTGAAGCTATTATCAGCAAACAAATAAGAATCACTGAAAACAGAAATCAAAAAATAAAATAAATATTAGATACTGTTAAAAACATTTGTCCTGACAGCTTTCCCATAGAATTCTATTGAGCATTTTGGGACAAAGCAGTGCCCCTATTTACATAAATGACAACACACGTCACTCAATTGCGTGCTTCCTAGTTCCATGTATTTTAGTTATATTACTGTAAAACCAGGGAAATGGAATTGGAAATGAGGTGCTCTCATTTGTTGACTTCTGTAACAGTGAAAGCCTTGGTTTCATGCATGTTAACATTAGAAGCCTCCTCCCTAAGTTTGTTTTATTCACTGCTTTAGCACATTCGGATGTCCTGGCCGAGTGTGAATCCTGGCTTAGGAAGGCCACCAAAAATCCTGAAATTTCCATCCCTGACTATAACATTTTCCGACAAGATAGAACTGCCAAAGGGGGCGGTGTTGCAATCTACTGCAGAGACAGCCTGCAGAGCTCTGTCTTACTATCCAGGTCTGTGCCCAAACAATTCGAGCTTCTACTTCTAAAAATCCACCTTTCCAGAAACAAGTCTCTCTTTTCTCTGCATACATCAATGATGTCGCTCTTGCTGCTGGTGATTCTCTGATCCACCTCTACGCAGACGACACCATTCTGTATACTTCTGGCCCTTCTTTGGACACTGTGTTATTAACTAACCTCCAGAAGAGCTTCAATGCTATACAACTCTCCTTCCGTGGCCTCCAACTGCTCTTAAACGCAAGTAAAACTAAATGCAAGCTCTTCAACCGATCACTGCCCGCACCTGCCCGCCCGTCCAGCATCACTACTCTGGACGGTTCTGACTTAGAATATGTGTACAACTACAAATACCTAGGTGTCTGGTTAGACTGTAAGCTCTCCTTCCAGACTCACATTAAGCATCTCCAATCCAAAATTAAATCTAGAATCGGCTTCCTATTTCGCAACAAAGCATCCTTCACTTATGCTGCCAAACACACCCTCGTAAAACTGACTATCCTACCGATCCTTGACTTTGGCAATGTTATTTACAAAATAGCCTCCAACTCTCTACTCAACAAATTGGGTGCAGTCTATCACAGTGCCATCCGTTTTGTCACCAAAGCCCCATACACTACCCACCACTGCGACCTGTATGCTCTCGTTGGCTGGTCCTCGCTTCATATTTGTTCGCCATACCCACTGGCTCCAGATCATCTATAAGTCTTTGCTAGGTAAAGCCTCACCTTATCTCAGCTCACTGGTAACCATAGCAGCACCCACCCGTAGCACGTGTTCCAGAAGGTATATTTCACTGGTCACCCATAAAGCCAATTCCTCCTTTGGCCGCCTTTCCTTCCAGTTCTCTGCTGCCAATGACTGGAACGAATTGCAAAAATCACTGAAGCTGGAGACTCATGTTTCCCTCTCTAACTTCAAGCATCAGCTGTCAGAGCAGCTCACAGATCATTGCACATGTACATAGCCCATCTGTAAATAGCCCACCCAACTACCTCATCCCCACATTGTTTTTTTGTTTTTTTTGCTCCTTTGCACCCCAGTATCTCTACTTGCACATTCATCTTCTGCACATCTATCACTCCAGTGTTTAAATGCTAAATTGTAATTACTTCGCCACTACGGCCTACTTATTGCCTTACCTCCCTTATCTTACCTCATTTGCACACACTGTGTATACACTTTTTCTATTGTGTTATTGACTGTACGTTTGTTTATTCCACGTGTAACTGTGTTGTTGTTTGTCGCACTGCTTTGCTTTATCTTGGCCAGGTTGCAGTTGTAAATGAGAACTTGTTCTCAACTGACCTACCTGGTTAAATAAAGTTAAAATATATATATATTTTTTTAACTTGCGAAATACAGTTAAATACACTAAAGAGTGACAATGGTACACAGTTGAAGTCGGAAGTTTACATACACTTAGGTTGGAGTCATTAAAACTCGTTTTTCAACCACTCCACAAATTTCTTGTTGACAAACTATAGTTTTGGCAAGTCGGTTAGGACATCTACTTTGTGCATGACACAAGTACTTTTTCCAAAAACTGTTCAGACAGATTATTTTACTTCTAACTCACTGTATCACAATTCCAGTGGGTCAGAAGTTTACATACACAAAGTTGACTGTGCCTTTAAACAGCTTGGAAAATTCCAGAAAATGATGTCATGGCTTTAGAAGCTTCTGATAGGCTAATTGACATAATTTGAGTCAATTGGAGGTGCACCTGTGGATGTATTTCAAGGCCTACCTTCAAACTCAGTGCCTCTTTGCTTGACATCATGGGAAAATCTAAAGAAATCAGCCAAGACCTCAGAAAAAAAATTGTAGACCCCCACAAGTCTGGTTCATCCTTGGGAGCAATTTCCAAACGCCTGAAGGTACCACGTTCATCTGTACAAACAATAGTATGCAAGTATTAACACCATGGGACCACGCAGCCCTCATACCGCTCAGGAAGGAGACGCGTTCTGTCTCCTAGAGATGTACGTACTTTGGTGTGAAAAGTGCAAATCAATCCCAGAACAACAGCAAAGGACCTTGTGAAGATGCTGGAGGAAACAGGTACAAAAGTATATATATATCCAAAGCAAAACAAGTCCTATATCGACATAACCTGAAAGACTGCTCAGCAAGGAAGAAGCCACTGCTTCAAAACCGCCATAAAAAAGTCAGACTACGGTTTGCAACTGCACATGGGGACAAAGATCAAACTTTTTGGAGAAATGTCCTCTGGTCTGATGAAACAAAAACAGAACTGTTTGGCCATAATGACCATCGTTATGTTTGGAGGAAAATGGGGGAGGCTTGCAAGCTGAAGAACACCATCCCAACCGTGAAGCACGGCGGTGGCAGCATCATGTTGTGGGGGTGCTTTGCTGCAGGAGGGACTGGTGCACTTCACAAAATAGATGGCATCATGAGGAGGAAAATTATGTGGACATATTGAAGCAACATCTCAAGACATCAGTCAGGAAGTTAAAGCTTGGTCATAAATGGGTCTTCTAAATGGACAATGACCCCAAGCATACTTCCAAAGTTGTGGCAAAATGGCTTCGGGACAACAAAGTCAAGGTATTGGAGTGGCCATCACAAAGCCCTGACCTCAATCCTATAGAAAATGTGTGGGCAGAACTGAAAAAGCGTATGCGAACAAGGAGGCCTACAAACCTGACTCAGTTACACCAGCTCTGTCAGGAGGAAGGGGCCAAAATTCCCCCAACTTATTGTGGGAAGCTTGTGGAAGGTTACCCGAAACGTTTGACCCAAGTTAAACAATTTAAAGGCAATGCTACAAAATACTAATTTAGTGTATGTAAACTTCTGACCCACTGGGAATGTGATGAAAGAAATAAAAGCTGAAATAAATGATTCTCTCTACTATTATTCTGACATTTCACATTCTTAAAAGAAAGTGGTGATCCTAACTGACCTAAGATGTATTGTATTTGGCTAAGGTGTATGTTAACTTCCGACTTCAACTGTATATTGAAGATGTGCATACGCATCCCCTGAATCTTTTTATGTGTCTATTTTCAAAGGATAAAGCTAGAATAGTAACAACTTCATAGTTAAGAACACTATAACAAACATTCTACAATTACCAATATCACTCCCTAAAAACACAGCTATATGGAACAATCCTTGAATAGGTTTTCAGAATTCACCGATATAATTCGTCCACATGGAAAACGAAAGGCATAGAAACATTAAATAACTTGGTAATAGGAAATACATGTATTTCAATTGCAGAATTAAAAATCTATTTGGGACTGACCATTGTAGATATTTTCAAATACTACATGCAACTTAAAAGTTTTGTATCAAGAAATGTCTATTTGAAATCTTTTGCATGTCAGAACAATCTTGAGGGAATCTTATTTCAGTTAGAAAAGGATGTTTATATGATAGATTTATATAGAAAACCTTGCAGAGAGCCTATCCAACTGACAATCTGCTGGAAAAATAACTGATATTGGCACAAGATGGAGGTATAAACTAATGTATAGAATTTACCACATGATACAGAACTCACTCATTCTAATAACGGCAGAGTCCTGTCTTAAGTGTAATATAAACAATGACTCAATAATCCATGCCTTCTGAAAATGCTATAAAGTAAAAAAAATATGGACGGAGTTAGAAAGTTGACTGTCAGAATTATTACAATATAAATGTACTTTTAATCCGTCTGTCTGCATATTTCAAGACCTGGAATATGAGTGTGCAATGAGATACCCTATGGGTTGGATAATACTTTTCTCGTCAAGCATCTAAAAAAAAAGTTGACTTAAAAACTGGAAATCAACCAATCTTCCATCGTTAACACAATGGAAAGTTCAAATGCTTTATTATCTAAATGTTGAAAATGTGCGAGCGATGGAGAGAAAAAAAATGGTCCAGTTTGAGGCCATGTGGTAGAGAGTGATCCAGGTGCTGGAGATGGGGTGTGAGCAGGTGGGTCTGGGCAGGGTTGATGTTGTGGATGTATGTGTGCATCTGTATGTTGTCATTTGTATGTGGATGTACTGTATTGTTAAAAAAATATATAGTAAAAAATAAATAAATAACCATTGGAGGGAGGGAGGGAGGGTGTGTGGAGGAGGAGAAGGAGGCAAGGGCAGCATGTAGTACTTAAGAAGCCATTTCCCGCCGTGCTTGCATTAAAAGTCTCGACAGGGCCAATTAGGGGATGAAGTGAAAAACGTCCTGACTCGTTAGCTACTGATGGAGAGGGGATGGTGCCGGTCAGTGACAGACAGAGGAGGACAGAGGAGGTTGTGTGTGGTGGTGGTGTGTCTGTGTTTGTGTGGGTGTGTCTTGTGTTCCGGTGTGTGTGTGTGTGTGTGTGTGTGTGTGTGTGTGTGTGTGTGTGTGTGTGTGTGTGTGTGTGTGTGTGTGTGTGTGTGTGTGTGTGTGTGTGTGTGTGTGTGTGTGTGTGTGTGTGCATGCTAGAGTGCTGCATGGGGTCTGGTTACGACAGGTTAAAAACTATTTGGCAGGTCCGTTTTGATCCTTCTATAAATCCATGGACCAGGTTGCAAAACAAACATGTTGTGGGTCAGTTGCAGTTTTAATCATGATAATAAAATAGCGCCACTGAGACTGGCTGCTTGAGCAGATAGACAGTGGTGCTAGAACCAAATGTTTTCTGTATTTTTCTGTGGTAGAACAATCCCATCCCCTACTCCCCTTTCTCTTCCCCTCATGTTACAGTCATATCACCATTTCTACCTATGAGCAAGATAGCTCCCTGCTAGTTAACTGCTAACTAACTTGCTAGATAACTTGTCTTGTACACGAAATGGCAGCATTTCAAAAACCCTAGATTCGAAGACCTGTCAATGCCGGGGGGGAGATCTACTAAGCTAACAGATGGATTTTTTTTAAGAAGGTCATACCATGGAATAATTAAGCTATTTGATTTAGAATTAAGACCCCTTGAAGTATCAAACAAATATATAAAACAAATATTTGATGAAACATTGAATTTGGCCTTACTGCTATTAGCCCATACAAACATGAATAACAGATTCACTACATGGAACAACAGATATTCCCCCAAATAAATCTAAAGGATGTTTTTTCTGAAGTGTCTGTCCTATATCTGAGAGATATAAGATAGATAAAGAAACTACAGACACTACAGACAGAAGTTGGCAGATCGGCTGTATCGTGGGGCTGTGGAAATTTGCTCTAGTGGGTTATTAATTACAAATAGTGGAAGGGGAATGACGAATCATAAGAAACAGTCCACACGTGAAGTTAAAAGTTTGGAAACATATTGTTGTAATCGTTGATGCCTACCCTTGGATGGATTTTTACTCAGCATCCAAGTCTGTGTTGATGACCGTTCCAAAGCAGGCACCTGTCAAGACTTCCGCCGAAGTCGGACCCTCTCCTTGTTCGGGCGGCGTTTGGCGGTTGACGTCACCGGTCTTCTAGCCATCGTCGATCCACTTTTCATTTTCCATTTGTTTTGTCTTGTGTTCCCACACACCTGGTTTCAATTCCCAAATTAAGTGTGATGTATTTAACCCTCTGTTTCCCCCATGTCTTTGTGTGTGATTGTTCATTTTTGTTCAGGTCGGTATTGTTCCGGCTGGTTTGTGCCGAGTGCCATTTATTCACCCGTGTCTCTGTGGCAACCGTTCTTTTGCACTTTGTTTTATGGTTTTACTTTGTGCTGTCTAAGTAAAGTGCATTTGGTTCACTCATCTCTGCTCTCCTGCGCCTGACTTCATACACCAGCTACACCCACCCTTCTGACAGCACCTCACCCATCAGCCATAGTCGGTAGGCATGACTTTTCAAAACTCAGGTAGTGCTTGCTAAATTGCTGTTGTCTTTTCAGCTGGCTGCAGGTGATCACTTTATACTTTATTTAGAAGCCTACATGAACCATTAAATAGACTAGACCTATGTCTATGGCAATTGCATGGGGAATGGATATGGAGATGTTTTGATATGTCTGTAGTCTTCTGTAATGATCTGCGTGGTCTACGGGGTGGGTTTCGGTTCAAATGTATGCAAGCCAGGTGCTCAGGTTGCATGTGTGTGCACGTGCACATACTATAGAAGGAGATATTGAGCGACAAAGACAGAGAGGGATATAATTGACAGAGAACATGGATATGATTATAACCCCCTGGAGAATGAAGTTACTTTCAAAACTGCTTGCTGCATACCTACTGTGTGAGCATACCTGTATTGTAAATTGTATTTTATTTGGCTGGCTGTGAGTAAAGAAACAATTACATGGTGATCATAAATGGAAAATCAATACTCTACATGAACCTATTATTTGTGGTGACATATCTGCTGATTATGAAAAATACATCAATACTCTACATGATCCTATTGTTTGTGGTGACATACCTGCTGATTATGAAAATTAAAGCAATTCATTCCAAGTTTTTTTTAGAAGTCAATATAGGTATTTTGACCAACTTTTATAGGCCTACGGTCTGTACTGTATCTGGTTACTTTAGAGAATGCATTAAAGGTCAATATAATTAGCATTTTTCATAGCAGGATCTGAATAGGTTTTATGCAAGCAATCCCAACTAAGCTGACACATTCTTACACAACATAATATCAGAATAACTATGTTTTGCTTGTGTCGTGTAATTTATACTTGGCATAGAACATTTTTGGTAAATTGAAACATATTTGAAAGAAAGCAAGCAGGAAATAATTAGCAATGGGGATGCTGTGAAAGGAAACCAATCTGTGTTATCCTCTCTCCGTCAGCAGAGGGCAACGTAGTCCTGCTCTTCTCAAGATGTGCTATGTTCTGTGAGTCTACAACCATCTCAGTCTCATCCAATGACAGACTCATAGTTTCTTCTGATCACATCACACAGTGTCAGTTTATGCATCATTTATGATAAGAGCATATTCTCTCCTCTTACCAATTTACATTTTATGATTAAGCTTTGTTTAAGAATGACCTGTTGGTGTCAGCGTTTGACCAAGCAGTTCTGCTGTGTCCTTGAGCTCTCACATCTGATCACAAGGGTTTAGTCCTTAATGGCACTTCATCCCCTATATAGTCCACTACTTTTGACCAGGGCTCTGGGAATAGGGTGCCATTTGGGATGCAACCAAGGTGTGCGTGAACAGACTGAAGTGGACAGTGACGTCAGTCTGTAGCCAATAGCAAGGCAGTGTCTAGACAGTAGCAAGGTAGCGTCTAGACCAGGTATTCCCAAACTGGTGTACACGCAATGCCGTCGGGGGTACGCCAAATAAAAATTTGATTCACATTTTTAAAAATAAAACAATTGTAAATGTTTTTTTTTTAACATTTTTAAACAGTCCATTTACATTTTCCAACAGGGCTATACCTTTGGGTGAGGTTTTTTTCTCGCCTGAGTAGCCTCGTTTCACTGCCCCCAAAAAAACGAAACCATCTAGTGTTCAGTGAAATAACAACACAATGTCAAATACAGGTAGCCTAGTCAAATAACTAACATTCAATCACATTAACCTCTCGCGGGAATTCAACTAACGGTCCGTATGTAACCAAACATAGCTGCTGCTCATTCCTTTTGCTAAAAAATCGATAAATGATCAACAAAAGTAAGGCCCGCATCCATAGAGACACATACCAGCTCTACTGGTAGTTCTGCTTCCACAAGCACATCCAATGCTAGCATCAGTAATTCTACATTTGTTGTTAGCCCAGCTAGCATGGACACTGACAGTTGTGAATCTGATACAGCTGAAGAGCTGCTGCCCCATTACCCGGGAAAGCACCGAATAACAGACAGGGACGTTGGACTATCGAAGAGGCGAATATATAATGAGAACTACATTGATTTGGGGTTCACTTATATTGGGAGTAGTGTCTTTCCTCAGCCACAGTAAGTTATATGTGCGAAGGTACTATCGCACAACTCAATGAAACCTTCACTCTTGCGCAGACATTTAGAAACAAAATATGCCAATTTAAAAAATAAGCCACAGGAGTTTTTTGAGCGAGAATTAAGACGACTTTCAAGTAGACAGACGTATAAAAGCAACAGATATAATTAATAAGAAGGGGCTAGAAGTGTCTTATACGGTGAGCTACCGTATAAGGACAGGCTAGGACAGGCAAAAAAGGCCAAAAAAACTATACAGACATTGCCTTCACGACACGACACATCAGTGACATGGCAGGAGATGTTTTGAAACAATTACTGCTTCTCATACAAGCCAGTGAATTCTATGCGTTACAGCTGGATGAGTCAACAGACGTGGCGGGGCTGACACAGCTCCTGGTATATATCCGTTACGTTTATGGGGGGTCAATTAAGGAAGACATCCTCTTCTGCAAACCACTGGAAACCTGGACAACAGGAGAGGATATTTTTACATTTTTTTACGATTGTTTACACACTAAAATAAAAATGTCCACACAATTTGCAAAATTCTACTCCAATGAGCAAAACACCTCCACAGATTTGCACAACATTACACACAATGTCTGCTTCACCCTTTTTGCAAAACATTACACACAGTGATTTGTAAAACTCTACACACATTTTCACACCTTAGACACAGATAAGGATTTTGAGGTTACTTCCTTGTCATTACAAAGCCCCGGATTGCCAATGACCACACTAATGAACGAATTGGATAATCACATCCACCAGGTGTGGAAGCGCACATGTGCTAATTTGAAAACGCAGCACTCAGGTGTGCTATAAAAGGCAGCAGGTGAGTTCACCTGTCTTCAACAAAAATGGAAGGAGCTAGAAGAAGAAGAAGAAGAGTGAGAATGAGAGGGGGAGCTCAAAGAGGAGATGAAGGAGGTAGAGGAAGAGGAGAAGGAGATAGAGGAAGAGGCCTAGGTAGAAGAAGAGGCCTAGGTAGAGGAAGAGGAGAAGGAGGTAGAGGAAGAGGCCTAGGTAGAGGAAGAGGAGAAGGAGGTAGAGGAAGAGGAGAAGGAGGTAGAGGAAGAGGAGAAGAAGGTAGAGGAAGAGGCCTAGGTAGAGGAAGAGGAGAAGAAGGTAGAGGAAGAGGCCTAGGTAGAAGAAGAGGCCTAGGTAGAGGAAGAGGAGAAGGAGGTAGAGGAAGAGGCCTAGGTAGAGGAAGAGGAGAAGGAGGTAGAGGAAGAGGAGAAGGAGGTAGAGGAAGAGGAGAAGAAGGTAGAGGAAGAGGCCTAGGTAGAGGAAGAGGAGAAGAAGGTAGAGGAAGAGGCCTAGGTAGAGGAAGAGGAGAAGGAGGTAGAGGAAGAGGAGAAGGAGGTAGAGGAAGAGGAGAAGAAGGTAGAGGAAGAGGCCTAGGTAGAGGAAGAGGAGAAGAAGGTAGAGGAAGAGGCCTAGGTAGAGGAAGAGGAGAAGGAGGTAGAGGAAGAGGAGAAGGAGGTAGAGGAGGAGGCCCAGGTAGAGGAAGAGGAGAAGAAGGAGATAGAGGAAGAGGCCTAGGTAGAGGAAGAGGTAGAGAAGGACTTGAAGAGTTGATAGAACCTGAACAAAGAAGACGAGGACCAAATTTGACTCAAGAAATCCGTGCAACACTTATTGACCATGTTATCAACCATGGACTGACACTGATGGAAGCTGGACAAAGAGTTCAACCAAATCTCAGCAGAAATACTGTTGCGTCAGTAATTCGGACATTTCATCGAGAAAACAGGTAAGCTAACCACACAGTACATTGAAATTGAAGCTTGCTGTACTTATCATCAATATTGTTTACTGTGACATTTGACAGTAGGCTGCATGTGTATTTTTTTATATATTTGTTTTACATAGGATTGAGGGTCGAGGACACCAAGGTGGAAGGGGCCCTATGTTCACTCGTGCACAAGAGGCCGCCATTGTGAACATGGTTTTGACCAATAATTGTATCAGGCTGCGAGAAATCCAAGCCAATATCATCAATGATGACCATATTTTCAATAGTCTCTCTGTCAACATTAGGTCGAATCCTCAAGAAAAATCAAATATACATGAAGCAACTGTATCGGGTACCATTTGACAGAAATTCAGAGAGAGCGAAACATCTGCGCAATGAGTATGTGGAGGTATGTATTGTTCATCTTACTATGGTGTGGTATTGTGCACTGCTCATAATGTTCTGGCACAAAAAAATACTGTGCAATAGATATTGAATAGCATCCTATTGTCTTTTACTGTGTTTCAGAGAGTCTTGCAAATGGATGCTGCAGAAATTCAACATGAATTTATATATGTGGATGAGGCTGGATTTAACCTTGCGAAAACAAGAAGAAGATGGAGAAATGTAATTGGACACAGGGCAATCACCAATGTGCCAGGGCAGCGAGGGTAACATCACCCTTTGCGCTGCTATTACACAAAATGGGGTCCTCCACCACCATGCAAATCTGGGACCCTATAATGCAAATCTAATACTTGCATTTCTTGACAGATTGCACGAGATTGTCACAGCATTAAACCAAGTGGACCAGATGCGGTACATTGTCGTTTGGGACAATGTCTCATTCCATCGGGCTGCTCTGGTCCAGAATTGGTTCCATGAGCACCCTGAATTTGAAGTCTTATACCTTCCCCATACTCCCCTTCCTGAATCCAATAGAAGAGTGTTTTTCAGCATGGCGGTGGAAGGTATACGACCTGCGGCCCTATGACCGTTTGCCCCTCATTCAGGCCATGGAGCAGGCCTGTGATCATATCGAAGCAGCTTCTGTGCAGGGGTGGATTCGTCACACGAGGCGATTCTTCCAACGGTGCCTTGCCAATGAAGACATAGCCTGTGATGTGGATGAAATCTTATGGCCTGATCCAGCCAGACAGAGAGATGATGAATAGTTACAGTATTCTTCTTGCTTTTACAGTAGTTTTTCTTCAGAGTCAAAGTGTATGTACTTCATGCAGTAATTTTTATTTGTCTACAGATTTTATTTGTTTCATTGATTTCATTGTTGGTTGATTACTGTAACTGATTATGGTAAGAAATACTGTAAGTATTGAAATAAATACTTGAAATATTCAGTCTGCAGCATCAGTGTTGTGCAGTGCTTGGTAAGTTTATAGTAGGCCTATTTGTGTACATTCTCCCTATATCTCAAACTAATCATGAAGAATGTTGTGGGTTTGTCACTATTTTTTTCTTCATCTAAATTATCCCTTACATAACAATGTCTGGCCAAAAATCTAGCACATGCTATTTCCTAAAATTAGTTTTTTACAATTGTGTTTTTATTTATCACAGCAGTGTGAAACTGGCTGCAATAGTGTCTGATCATTGAGGACTGTTGGTTAAATGAAAACTAATAGCATTTTCACAAATATGTGTATATGTTTTGACTGAAGTGTGTATGTTTTGACTGAAGTGTGTCATTTTGCAAACAATCTAGGAATTATGCAAATTGAGTGTGGTGTTTGGATAATTGTGATTATATTTTGAAAAAAAGAACCCGTTTTTCAAAATTGCGTGTAAACAATTGAAAAAAACTGTAAAGTACTAGACAGCTTTGTGACATAAAATGCAGTTTGGTGTTCAAGTTTGGTGTTGGTATCTGTACGGATTGCGCAAAAGCCATGACAGGGAGACCTAGTGGAGTGGTAACGCTCGTGTAAGCAGTTGCTCCCGACGGTAAACTGCAGCATCCACCAAGAGGCTCTTGCTGCTTATTTTTCAAATTGGCACATTTTGTTTTCAAGCCTGACAGCTTGAAAGACGTTTTGGACACTACAGTGAAAATGGTTAACTTTGTTAAAGCAAGGCCCCTGAACTCTTGTGTATTTTCTGCACTATGCAATGACGCTTTTACAACATACAGAAGTGCGCTGGTTATCAAGGGGCAAAGTTTTTACATGTTTTTTTGAATTTGGAGACTAGCTTAAAGTTTTCTTTATTGACCGTAATTTACACTTGTCTGACCACTTGCATGATGAGTTTCTCACACGTCTGGCCTGTCTGGGTGATGTTTTTTCTCGCCTGAATCATCTATCTATGATTACAGGGACTCTCCGCAACTATATTCAATGTGTGGGACAAAATTGAGGCTATGATTAAGAAGTTGGAGCTCTTTTCTGTCTGCATTAACAAGGACAACACAGAGGTCTTTCCATCATTGTATGATTTTTTTGTGTGCAAATGAACTCAAGCTTACGGTCCAATGTGACATAGCGAAGCACCTGAGTTAGTTGGGTGCGCAATTATGCAGGTACTTCCCCGAAACGGATGACACAAACAACTGGATTCGTTATCCCTTTCATGCATGCCCTGCCTCCATTCCACTTACCGATATCTGAACAAGAGAGCCTCATCGAAATTGCAACAAGCGGTTGTGTGAAAATTTATTCAGAAGCCACTGCCAGATTTCTGTATTGGGCTGCGAGTATCCTGCCTTGGCAAATCGTGCTGTTAAGACACTGATGCCCTTTGCAACCATGTACCTATGTGAGAGTAGATTCTTGGCCCTCACTAGCATGAAAACTAAACACAGGCACAGAGTGTGTGTGGGAAATGATTTAAGACTGAGACTCTCTCCAATACAACCCAACATTGTTATGTTCATCCTTTCAAGCACACCCTTCTCATTAACCTGTGGTGAGTTATTCACAGTTTTTGATGAACAAATAAAGTTGTATGTAAAATGGCTAAGTAAAGAGCCACATTTTTGATTATTATTTAGTTCTGCCCTGGTCCTATAAGAGCTCTTTGTCACTTCCCACGAGCCGGGTTGTGACAAAAACCCACACTCATTCTTATGTTTAATAAATGTATTGTATAGTGTGTGTGTGTGGCAGGCTTACAATGATGGCAAAAATCTCATTCCAAAATCATGGGCATTAATATGGAATTGGTCCGCCCTTTGCTGTGATAACAGCCTCCACTCTTCTGGGAAGGCTTTTCACTAGATGTTGAAACAATGCTGCGGGGACTTGCTTCCATTCAGCCACAAGAGCATTAGTGAGGTCGGGCACTGATGTTGGGCGATTAGGCCTTGCTCGCAGTTGGCATTCCAATTCATCCCAAAGGTTCGATGGGGTTGAGGTCAGGGCTCTGTAGAGGCCAGTCAAGTTCTTCCACACCGATCTCGACAAACCATTTCTGTATGGTCCTTGTTTTGTGCACAGGGGCATTGTCATGCTGAAACAGGAAAGTGCCTTCCCCAATTTGTTGCCCAAAAGTTCTAAGCACAGAATCGTCTAGAATGCCATTGTATGCTGTAGAGTTAAGATTTCCCTTCACTGGAACTAAGGGGCCTAGTCCGAACCATGAAAAACAGCCCCAGACCATTATTCCTCCTCCATCAAACTTTACAGTTGGTACTATGCATTCATCACTCCAGAGATGTTTCCGGAGTTCCACTGTCCAATGGCGGCGAGCTTTACACCACTCCAGCCGATGCTTGGCATTGCACATGGTGTACTTAGGCTTCTGTGCAGCTGCTCGGCAATGGAAATCCATTTCATGAAGATCCCAACAAACAGTTTTTGTCCTGATGTTGCTTCCAGAGACAGTTTGGAATTCAATAGAGAGTGTTGCAACCGAGGACAGCACTCTGTGGTCCCGTTCTGTGAGCTTGTGTGGCCTACAGCTGAGCCATTGTTGCTCCTAGACATTTCCACTTCACAATAACAGCACTTACAGCTGACCGTGGCAGCTCTAGCAGGGCAGAAATTTGATGAACTGACTTGTTGGTAAAGTTAAATCCTATAATGGTGCCACATTGAAAGTCACTGAGCTCGATTTTATACACCTGGCAGCAACGGGTGTGGCTGAAATAGCCGAATCCACTAATTTGAAGGCTTGTCCACATACTTTTGTGTATATATAGTGTATCTACCTCAATAACCTCGTAGCCCTGAACATCGACTCAATACTGGAACCCCATGTACTGTATATATCCAAGTTATCATAACTCGTTGTGTATTTATTCCATGGGTTATTCTTTTTTTCTATTATTTATCTTTTTTCTCTCTCTGCGTTGCTGGGAAGTAAGTAAGCATCAAAACAAATGTTATTGGTCACATACACATGTTTAGCAGATGTTAATGCGAATGTAGCGAAATGCTTGTGCTTCTTGTTCAGACAGTGCAGCAATATCTAATAAGTAATATCTAACAATTTCACAACAAATACCTAATACACACAAATCTAAGTAAAGAAATGGAACTAAGAATATATAAATATATGGACGAGCAATGTCAGAGCGGCATAGACAAAGATAGTATAGAATACAGTATATACATATGAGATGATTAATGCAAGATATGTAAACATTATTAAAGTGACTAGTGTTCCATTTACTAAAGTGGCCAATGATTTCAAGAATGTGTATGTTGGCTGCAGCCTCTCTGTGCTAATGTTTGCTGTTTAACAGTCTGATGGCCTTGAGAGAGCTGTTTTTCAGTCTCTCAGTCCCAGCTTTGATGCACCTGTACTGACCTCGCCTTCTGGATGATAGCGGGGTGAACAGGCAGTGGCTCAGGTGGTTGTTGTCCTTGATGATCATTTTGTCCTTTCTGTGACATCGGGTGGTGTAGGAGTCCTGGAGGGCAGGTAGGTTGCCACAGGTGATGCGTTGTGCAGTCCTCACCACCCTCTGGAGAGCCCTGCGGTTGTGGGCGGTGCAGTTGCTGTACTAGGCGGTGATACAGCCTGACAGGATGCTCTCAATTGTGCATCTGTAAAAGTATGTGAAGGTTTTAGGTGATAAGCCACATTTCTTAAGCCTCCTGAGGTTGAAGAGGCGCTGTTGCGCCTTATTCACCACAATGTCTGTGTGGGTGGACCCTTTCAGTTTGTCCGTGATGTGTGTACGCCAAGGAACTTTAAACTTTCCACCTTCTCCACTACTGTCCTGTCGATGTGGATGGGGGGGTTCCCTCTGCTGTTTCCTGAAGTTCACGATCATTTCCTTTTTTTTGTTGACGTTTAGTGAGAGGTTATTTTCCTGACACCGCACTCCCAGAGCCCTCACCTCCTCCGTCTCGTCGTTGTTGGTAATCAAGCTTACAACTGTTGTGTCGTCTGTAAAGACACATTCCACTGTTAGGAAGTCATACATAAATCAAGTCAATCCCTATTATTTTATTATGTGATTTGTTAAGCCACATTTGACTCATGAACTAACTTAAGCTCGCCTAAACAAAGGGGTTGAATACTTATGCAACAACTACATTTTAGTTATTCCATTTTTATTCATTTGTAAACATTTGGATAATGTTTTTTTCACTATGAAGTATTTTGTGTAGATCAATTATAAAAAAAAACACAAATAATAATGAAAATAATATTACTCAGAAATGTGAGGACTAGGGTTTGTATTCATTTAAAAGTAATCCGATTTATTACAGTTATGCAGTAAGAATACAATTATCAATACAATTATCAAAGAATACCAAATATTCTGTCTTAACTTCATGGAAAATTCACCACTATGACATAATAACGATTTACCAATCACTCCATGACCCAGTATCTTCCATTGTATAATTAACATCGACTTTGCATGACCCAAAACATAAAAACAAACGGCATAAAACTTCAAACGCATTCTCTAATCTAATCACCACAACTCAACACTGTCTGATAAGAGCGCGCCCGTGACGCTCCTCTTTGAACTGACCGCCGTCCGACCAACAGAATAACACAGTTTCCCTGTAACAATAAATCCATAGCCCTTACAGACAATTTAATTAACACAGTAACATTCATTTAGTTGATTTTACATTTTCATCAGACTTAGTTTTGGTGTCCGTGATCTATGGGAACGTTACGCCCCGGAGAAAAGCCACAGACAAGGTGTGTTTGACCCGTGTGATAACCCACAGATGGTCAACCATCCAAACAATGTCATAAATCGTGATTGAGTCATCACACTGGGCCACTGGCCTTCATGATCGTTCACATTTGTTCACTCTCTATTTTTCAACTATAACGCAACAAATGGGAAAAAAACCAAGGGGGTTAAATACTTATTATACAATCTGTCTTTCCGTCTGTCTGTTTGTCTTTCCGTCTGTCTGTCTGTCTGTCTGTCTTTTCGTCTTTCTGTCTTCCGTCTGTCTTCCGTCTGTCTTCCGTCTGTCCGTCCGAATGTGTGCCCGTCCGTCTGTCCATCCGAATGTGTGTCTTTGTTGCACTACAAGAATATGTTTTTTCTATGAATCCTTGAAACCTGGTTAGTGGAATTGATTGAATAGTGTCATGTGTGTCTATGATTCAGGGTCATAAAGAAATTACAGGTTTACATAGATGCTGATTTTCACTTTTCCCAGCCTCATGCCTTTCAGTTTGCAGATAGTTTCCTCTATTGACGTTTTGGGGGATTGTAGAAACCAACAACTTGGCTTAGCGGCATCCCATTCATGGGAAAGTTTTCTATTTTTACAGAGTGGTGATATACGTATGTGTGTGGGTGTATGGATGTGTGGGTGTGTGCATGCATAGGTGGGTGGTTGGGTGGGATGATGTGTGTGTGTGTGTATGTGTCTGTGTGTGTGTGTTTGTTTGACATCGAAGTGCTCCGTTGTCAGTATGCGTGAGAATTGAAATGTATTGTGAGTTATGTAAAATGTAAAGGATCAAAAGGACATCAGTGGTAAAAAATGTAATAAAGTGTTTATTATGAAATGCTAAGTATCAGATAAATCAGGTAAATCCATTAAGAACTTAAAAAAAGGGAGGGGGAGCGAGAGACGGAGAGAGAGAAGGAGAGAGAGACAGACAGTGAGAGAGAAGGAGAGAGAGACACAGCGAGAGAGCAGGGCAGAAATCAAAGTGAGTTTGAGCCAGTCAATCTAGGTCTGAGTTAAGGCCTTTTTTTCTTCAGCTCAACAAGACTGAAGCGTTGCCATGGAAACGCCTGTTGAGCGAGCTTTCTATATGAATCTTTCAGAAACCTCTCTTTCTTCTGTCCACAAGGGAACTATCCATAACCCACTATGCAAAAGAACATACAACACTTTATCTAGCTGCAAAGTGTGGATTAAATAGACTCGTAGCTTGTTCTCTTCACAGTTTATCAATACAATACAAGGATTCAAAACTCAATACAGATCAATAGAATACAGAAATCAATTGGAGAACAGCATGCCTATTTTAAACAAATGGTTTCAGTTACTGACGAGAAGCCGATAATGGCTCACTGCTCTCCAAAGACCTCTTTCAGGTTAGCAGGTTAGGATTTAGGATAGAGTCATCTGATCCTAGATCTGTGGTTAATTACTTCCTGGTCTCTGAGGTTCTCACATTAATATTTGACATTTACGTTTCGTCATTTAGCAGGCACTCTTATCCAGAGCAACTTAAAGTCAGGGCATTCAACTAAGATAGGTAAGACAACCACATATCCCGCAGTCAGCGCAAGTAAAACCTTCCTAAAAATATAGTCTATCAGCTAAATCATAAATGAGTGCTAATCACTGTCCTGCAAAGCGTGAGACACTCAAGGTCATTTCAATGAATTCTGAGCGACAACAGTTCGGCTCTGCATTTCCCCTTGCTGCCCCATACCAGCCAGAGTCTTGACTTGGATGTGAGCTTCTACTGAGAGAGTGCAGAAGAGCTGGGTGACATTGGAGACCTTGGGAAGGTAGAACACCAGGCCAGCTGTGGCATATCTGATTGGACAGTGAATGGGGAAGAAAAAATCTGAAGCATTTTTTATTTAACCTTTATTTTGATGATGTCATGTTGGGACACATTTTTTTAATTAAAAAAGTTGTTTGGGGAACTGTTTCAACATGATCAATCTTGTATGAAAAGAGTGGGGAGAAATCATCAGTTAAATCTTTGCAAAAGTCAATTTAAAGTTTTAAGAGATGCTTCACTGCATAAAACACAGTCTAGTGTATGGACCCTTTCTATGGGTATTTGAATCATAACCCAATACGCTGGTGTGTGTACTGTGGTAGCATAATAGAGTAGGCATACACATTATTGGTGGGAAGTCTTACATACATTTTAAATACCCCTGCTTCCTCATCTGACATCTGAGTGGCGTGACCTGACTCAACAGTTCCACCCATCTGAGCTGGAAGAGCGAAAATGCACAAGAAAGTTGTTTAAAATTGCAGACCTTTTCATAATTAACCAGATTTATCCACCCGAGTTGAATTTCAACAGTATTTTGGCTCCTGTGTGGGTTTCTGGCTCAGACTCAACCCTGCCAGATAGCAGAGCAAATAACAGAATAAAATATGTCCCCCACCAACAAACACACACACACACACACACACACACACATACACAGCACCTTTATTATTATTTATTATTTATTTAACATTTATTTAACTAGGCAAGCCAGTTAAGAACAAATGCTTATTTACAATGACGGCCTACCCGGGCCAAACCTGGACGATGCTGGGCCAATTGAGTATGAATGAATAAGACCCTCACTGGGCTGTGAACGATCTAAGAGACAAGGCAAGAAGGGCCTTCTACGCCATCAAAAGGAACATAAAACTCAACATCCCAATTAGAATCTGGTTTAAATACTTCAATCAGTTATGGTTGTGAGGTTGTGAGTTCTGGGGTTCACGCACCAACCAAGAATTCACAAAAAGGGACAAACACCCAATTGAGATTCTGCATGTAGAATTCTGCAAAAATATACTTTGTGAACAACGCAAAACCCCAAACAATGCATGCAGAGCAGAATTAAGACTACATCCGCTAGTTATCAAAATCCAGAAAAGAGCTGTTCAATTCTACAACCTCCTAAAAGGAAGCAACGCCCACACATTCCACCACAAAGCCCTCACCTACAGAGAGATGAACCTAGATAAGAGTCCCCTCAGCCAGCTGGTTCTGGGGCTCTGTATCTGTTAGGCAAAACTCCGCAGTGTGCAATCACAGCAGCAAGATTTGTGGCCCGTTGCCATAACAAAAGGGCAACCAGTGTAGCACAAACAACTTTGTAAATACCACCTATATGTATCTGTTTATTTATTTTCTCTTTCAAACTTCAATTACTTGCACATTGTTACAACACTGTATATAGCCAATAACATAACATTTGAAATGTCTATATTCTTTCAAAACTTTTGTTAATGTAATGTTTACTAATGTTTCCCTTGCTTATTTCCCTTTTGTTTATTGTCTATGCCATTTGCTTTGGCAATGTAAACATATATTTCCCATGCCAATAATAGCCTTTTGAACTGAACTGAAAGACCCTCCTCAGAGAGAGAGTGTCACGACTTCCGCCGAAGTTGGTCCCTCTCCTTGTTCGGGCGGAATTCGGCGGTCGACGTCACCGGTCTTCTAGCAGCCACCGATCCATCTTTCATTTTCCGTTGGTTTTGTGTTCATTTTTTACACACCTGGTTTCCATTCCCATAATTACATGTTCCTTTATTTAACCCTCTGTTTCCCCCATGTTTTTGTGATTATTCGTTGCAATCTTGGTCCGTTGTTTCGTGTGATTGTATATCACTACGTGTACTGTATTCTTATTGAGTAAAGTTTATGAATACTCATCTTTGTTGGTCTGTCTCCTTCCTAGGGTACCGCATTTCCACGTCAGGGGTGGAGATGGAGAGTGACCGCATTTCAGCCGTGCGTAATTGGCCGACTCCCACCACAGTAAAAGAAGTGCAGCGGTTCTCAGGGTTTGCCAACTACTACCGGAGGTTTATCCGGGGCTTTGGTCAGGTAGCGGCTCCCATTACCTCACTGCTTCCCCCAGAGGGAAATTACAACCTCTACCCGTTCCACAATGGCCATGATCGCACCTGTCGGTGGACTTCTTGACAGATCTTCCTCCGTCACAGGGAAAACACCACGATCCTGGTTGTTGTGGATAGGTTTTCTAAGTCCTGCCGTCTCCTTCCTTTGCCCGGTCTCCCTACGGCCCTACAGACTGCGGAGGCCCTGTTTACACACGTCTTCCGGCACTATGGGGTGCCTGAGGACATGGTCTATGATCGGGGTCCCCAGTTCACGTCCAGGGTCTGGAAGGCGTTCATGGAACATCTGGGGGTCTCAGTCAGCCTCACCTCAGGTTTTCACCCAGAGAGTAACGGGCAGGTGGAGAGAGTTAACCAGGATGTGGGTAGGTTTCTGCGGTCATATTGCCAGGACCGGCCAGGGGAGTGGGCGGCTTTCATCCCCTGGGCTGAGATGGCCCAAAACTCACTCCGCCACTCCTCCACTAACCTCTCTCCCTTCCAGTGCATACTAGGGTATCAGCCGGTTCTGGCACCGTGGCATCAGAGCCAGATCAAGGCTCCTGCAGTGGATGAATGGTTTAGGCGCTCGGAGGAGACCTGGGACGCCGCCCATGTGCACCTGCAACGGGCCGTGAGGCGGCAGAAGGCGAGCGCCGACCACCACCGCAGTGAGACTCCAGTGTTCGCACCGGGGGACCGGGTCTGGCTCTCGACCCGACACCTGCCCCTCCGCCTGCCCTGCCAGAAGCTGGGTCCGAACGAGGTTTGCTATAGGTTACAGCTTCCCCCAGATGACCATATTAACCCCTCGTTCCATGTGTCTCTCCTCAGGCCGGTGGTGGCTGGTCCACTCCAGGAGTCTGAGGTGCGTGAGGTTCCTCCGCCCCCTCTGGACATCGAGGGGGCCCAGGCGTATGCTGTTTGAGCCATCTTGGAATCGAGGCGCCGGGCGAGGGGTCTTCAGTACCTCGTGGAGTGGGAGGGGTATGGTCCGGAGGAGAGATGCTGGGTGCCGGTGGAAGACATCCTGGACCCTTCGATGCTGCGGGAGTTTCACCGTCTCCACCCGGATCGCCCTGCACCTCGTCCCCCAGGCCGGTGTCGGTGCGCTGCTGGAGCTGCACGTCGATCCATCTTTCATTTTCCGTTGGTTTTGTCTTCATTTTTTACACACCTGGTTTCCATTCCCATAATTACATGTTCCTTTATTTAACCCTCTGTTTCCCCCCATGTTTTTGTGATTATTTGTTGTAATCTTCGTTGTTTCGTGTGATTGTATATCACTACGTGTACTGTATTCTTATTGAGTACATTTTATGAATACTCATCTTTGTTGTCCTGCGCCTGACTCCGCTGTATCTGCATCACCGAGACCCATTACAGAGAGAGAGAAGGGGAGCCTCCTCAGAGAGAGAGAGAGAGGGGAGAGAGAGAAAGACCCTCCTTGGAGAGAGAGAAAGAGAAAGAGAAAGAGAGAGGGAGGGGGGAGACTCAAAGAGAGAGAGAGAGAAATAAGTACTTCTTAGCCGGCTTAAACCCTCAGTGAGTGTCTTTTTCACAGCCTTCAGCGGTAAGCTGTTCGATTTACCCGCAAGCACTTTGGAAAACCAACAGACAACTGCTAACATGGTTGATAGACAGATGAATACTGATTACTCCCTCTCTTTCAGCTCAATTATGATAGGCTACCTGCCGGTGTGATGCTGCTGAAATGTTAGCCCACTTGCTATATTAGCATAATTATACTAACTGGACCTTGTGAGAGGAGGGGTATATGTATTTTTTCAACAGGAACCCAAAATGTTTTTTTGCTTTGTACCTGAAGTGGATTTGTGTACAGTACTTTGCTTATTCATTGCAGTTTTTCAACACTTGTTTTTCCACAATGCGGCTTCAGATCCTTGCCTAAGAGCGAAGCGGATGTAGTGTGTGACTCACTAGGGATGTGAACTAGCAACTAGATTACTAGTTCTTCTAGAAAATTGCTGCTTGTGCAGAGATTGAAGCATGCATGTTGTGTGAATGTATTATCCAGGAGCTGATGTTACAACAAGACACAGAATGGATATGACATTCAGGTCTGCTGGGTTGATATCTGTGGACCTAGCGACTGCATTTGTTTCTTTTGTTTTGCATTCTGAATGGTGAAACCAGAAGCAAACACATTCACTTTGCCAAATGTCTCCATTCACACACATTGTAAAGGGAAGCTTAGACGTAATAATTTTCATCCATTATCCTCCTCAACATTTTATCTCACCAGCCGCCACTGGTCTCCATTCATAGACACCCTCAGTCTCCCTTTCTGGAGAGGTCCGGATTAAATGTGATGTGTTTGCCAGACCCAACCTGACTAACTGACAAGACAAACCTGCTTCCTCCTCCTCACCCACCAGGCAAAGCACTCTGGGAAATCAACTTTCTCTTTAATCAAAAAATAAGATTTCACTTAAGTCGAGGATCAAAGGACTGTAGAAAATACATATATTTTCTGACATATCCGTATTTTTCATAATTTTCCAAGCCTTTAAAATCACTCTCTGCCTCTGGTTTTGTGCAATTCTAAAGTTTGATGTTTTTTTGTCCGATTTTGGGTGGAGTTAGCCAGCATAATTCACAACAAACATGGTTTCGAAAATGTCTCAGTGTTGAGAAAAGCTTCTGCAGTGTATTTCCATCTGTGTTGCTCTTTTCTTACATAGTCTTACAACAGACATGGGATGGAATCAGAAAGGAATTGAACAAGTGGGGGGATTCCCTAAGGAGTAACCAGTAAAGGCAGAGAATATTCCACAAAGATGAATGCCTTTTCCTTATTAAAAAGAAGGATGGCATATCATCATTACTAAAGCTCACAGCGCACATAGTTTAAAAAGCTAATGAGCTTTTTATAGAAGCACGTGGTCGAACATCAATAGAACTACCAAGCTATCCAGTTTGTTTCCTTCACCGATCGACTTCCTGTTAAAGGAAGAATAATAAACAAAACTGTATTTGTCGATGTCGCCTGGGGGAGACAGAAACACTGGAGTTACCATACAGTCATACAGATGTAGACCTGCGTCTCCCTCTCTCATTTGCTTTAAATGCATAAAAGGAATGTCTAATCAGACTCTTTGAGTAGCCATGAATTGGCCAGCCCTCCAGGCATGTACGTGATCATTAGTAATATCCTTGCACTTCTCTCCTCCTGCAGTCCCACACACATGATGAAAAATACATGCTGAAGCCTTGAAGACAAGGCTGAAGAGTTTGCAGGGAGAGAAGGAGAGAAATGGAGAGAGAAGCAGAGAGAGAGAGCGAGAGAGAGCAGTATAAACATCACTTGGGTATGATGGGATGTGATGTTCACAGGCTTTATTTCCTGGAGCAATAAACAGGGCCTGGTTTCCAGATAGCTTAAGCTTACGAGTGTTTTTATGATGCATCTTTCCTACAACGGCCGAAGACACTGAAACACCACACTAAGTGCATTGTTGGAGCATCTGTCGATACTGATGAGATGGAAAGAAAGGGAGTGCTTCTCTCAGATCAGCTTTCTGCATTCAAATCTTTCCTGAACATTATAATTATCTCACAATACTGACGACGGATCAGCTCCTAGAGATATTACCACTTATGACTGCAAATATTGAGGTGGCTTTTTCTAATGCTTACCCAATAAAAATGCACTAAATCACATATTTGGCATATCATTGCGCACATGTTAGGCTACACATCATGAAATATATTAAGATGCTTTTGGGAAACCGGACCATTGTCAATGAGTTTCAAAACAGGACCTTAGGGATATGTAGTAGCTGTTCTGTACTGCCACATAGTGTGCAGCTTTTCTTTCTTTCTAAGTACAGTATGTGTACTGTCTGGTTTTGCAGTGGTGGAAAAGGTACCCAACTGTCATACTTTTAAAAAAAGTACTCATTACATTTTGAAAATGACTCAAGTAAAAATATAATAAATTCTACTTGAGTAAAAGTTTAAAAGTATTTGGTTTAAATTTTACTTAAGTATCAAAAATAAAAGTATAAATCATTTCAAATTCCTTAAATTAAGCAAACAGGATGGCCACGGACACACTCAAACATTCAGATATAATTTACAAACGAAGCATGTGTGTTTAGTTAGTCCGCCAGATCAGAGGCAGTAGGGATGACCAGGTATGTTCTGTTGATAAGTCCATGAATTTGACTATTTTCCTTTTCCTGCTACGCAATCAAAATGTAATGAGTACTTTTGGGTGTCAAGGAAAGTAAAAGTACTATATTTTATTGAGGAATGTAGTGAAGTAAAAGTAAAAGTAGTCAAAAATATAAATAGTACAGTACAGATACCCCAAAAAACCTTTGTGGTTTTGTAGAGGGTTATTCAACATCCTGAGCGATTTCCCTCAAGAAGCGATATCTTCTACATTGTGGCGATGGGTTCGACAGGTCAACATGGAATTATAAAGTCTGAATTGAATGTAATAAAACATGGAATACATCATTCTTGTGTCATGTCTTGTTCAGGTGCATTGTGTAGATGCATGTGTAGATGTGTAGATGTGAAGATGATGCAATATTCTACTGAATTGGTTCAACGGGTTCATAATTCAATGGTGACGAATGATGGCGATTCAACATGTAGAATCGTCAGGAAATGAACAGAAAATTAGGTCCACTGCTCTGTGGTCAGACGTGATAGGCCGGCCACCTGTCTTATTTTGTCTAGTTTACTGTATTTACTCATTCCAATCCACAGACCTGGGAAGTCATCAGCAACTCTCCCTCTCAAGATGGAGGTTGTCAATGATGGACCATATTTTTCTGTCTAGTCAACGTCTTAGACTTGTTAGACTCCAGGCTTACAATAGACCTACCTCTGTGCCAAGCTAACATGGCCTAGCCTAGCCTGGTTAACCAGACTGACCACTGGACTCACAAAGTGAAACAACGATGAGCACAGCAGTCTGGTTAAACCAGGCTAAGCAGGGCCATGACCACATATCTGTTGCAGCTATAAGTGAATCAATCACCTTAGCTTTCTCCATCTTCATCACAATACCAGTGTACTGGAGGTTGCATCAGCTCTTCTTATTCGGCTGCATCCTAAACCAATGCTCTTTGTTCTATAAAGAGGAAGCTGTTTTGCTGCCTCCAGAAGAGCGCCTTTGATAGCCGTCCCCTTGAGCGCAACACAAAAACACAGAAATGTTTTATGGCTTTGCCAGCTCACTGGAGCGCTGCTCCTCTCTATACCCAACCAAATGTTCAGAGAGGGGGAAACCAAACACCTAACCATGGGAGCTGACACTGAGGGGGACTAGTGGGGGGATGGATAGAGAGAGACAGAGAGAGGAGGGGGAGTGGGATGTAGGAGGTGGAGAGTGACAGCAGCTCCACTGACCTGTCTGACAACTCCCTCATCTGACCTGACAACACCCTGGGGTGCTTTATAAGGGAGAGATCATAGAATGTCCTGGTTATTCTATTTGGGGATTTGGGGATTTCATTGCTAAAATGTATTTTCCTTTTGCAAGAGTGCCAAATAAAGTGTTACTAAGTGCTGTGAAAATCCCCATGGTACACATAAAATGGATTTATCAAATCATTAAAACCTAGTTAATTTTTTTAATGACCTGAGCAGTCAGTGGAGAAAAGCTGATCCGTCTGTAATTCGTTCCCCGAGCCCTGGCTCATAGCTTATAGAGAGGCTTCCATCCGATGTCTAGTCTGCAACATGGTATTACATCTGCGGTATTACGTAGTTAAGCTTCCCTCACTGTCATCATGCTGTGACACAGAGCCAAAGTATTGACAAGGCATGAGAGTGCGTTGTGACATGAGTTATGCATTCTCTTGGGTATCCCATGACAGTGCTCTGAGCAACGCTCTGTAGGATTGAGGCTGTCCTAATATGGACACCGTACCGAAGTTCAAAACATCACTATGATAGAGGAGACTAAGGTCCCTGACTTTAAAGCTGTACTTATTGAGGCTCAATTTCAGGTTGTCGTAGGATGGCACTCGGAGGAAATAAGAAAGGCATTGGCAGTGGGAGTATAAGAAGTTACCTGTGTTGTGGGTTATTGTAAGAGAGTGTGGGGGAGGTTAACCTGCATTTGAGGTTGGCTGGAGGAGCAACCAATTATGATTACGAAAGAACCGGGGAAAAGGTAGAGGAGCGGGTCATTTTGAAGAGATGATGATGTGTAGAAAGCTGATAGAAAACACCTCCATTATCTAGTGCAAACAGACATCTACAATATACATCTACAATAGACATCCACAATAGACATCCACCATGTACATCTACAATAGACATCCACAATAGACATCCACCATAGACATCTACAATAGACATCTACAATATACATCTATAATAGACATCTAGAATAGACATCTACAATAGACATCTAGAATATATATCTACGATAGACATCTAAAATAGACATCTACAATAGACATATAGAATAGACATATACAATATCAATCAATCAATCAATCAAATGTATTTATAAAGCCCTTCTTACATCAGCTGATGTCACAGAGTGCTGTACAGAAACCCAGCCTAAACCCCCAAACAGCAAGCAATGCAAGTGTAAAAGCTCGGTGGTTAGGAAAAACTCCCTAGAAAGGCCAGAGTCCTAGGAAGAAACCTCGAGAGGAACCAGGCTGTGAGGGGTGGCCAGTCCTCTTCTGGCTGTGCCGGGTGCAAATTATAACAGAACATGGACAAGATTTTAAAATGTTCATAGAACAGGCAGAACAGTTGAAACTGGAGAAGCAGCACGGCCAGGTGGACTGGGGACATCAAGGAGTCATCAGACCAGGTAGGCCTTGAGGAATGGTCCTAATGCTCAGGTCCTCCAAGAGAGAGAGAGAGAGAAAGAAAGAAAGAAAGAAAGAAAGAAAGAAAGAAAGAAAGAAAGAAAGAAAGAAAGAAAGAAAGAAAAAGAGAGATAATTAGAGAGAGCATACTTAAATTCACACAGGACACCGGATAAGAGAGGAGAAATACTCCAGATATAACAGACAGACCCTAGCTCCCCGACACATAAACTACTGCAGCATAAATACTGGAGGCTGAGACAGGAGGGGTCGGGAGACACTGTGGCCCCGTCCGACGCGTACCCCGGACAGGGCCAAACAGGCAGGATATAACCCCACCCACTCTGCCGAAGCACAGCCCCCACACCACTAGAGGGATATCTCCAACCACCAACTTACCATCCTGAGACAAGGCCGAGTATATAGCCCACAAAGATCTCCGCCACGGCACAACCCAAGGGGGGGGCAACCCCACAATAAACATATACAATAGACATCTACAATAAACATCTATAATAGACATCTATAATAGACATCTACCATAGACATCTACAATAAACATCTATAATAGACATATATTATAGTCACTACCCTGAGAGCACTTGACTCAGTATATCATGCTGCCCTCAGGTTCATTACAAATCAAAAATGTCTAACACATCACTGTGATCTCTACAGCGCTGTTGGCTGGTCGTCATTGACCTTGCGTTGGCTTAAACACTGGTATACACTGATTTATAAGGCCATACTGGGTAAAATGCTATTTTATCTCAGGTCGGTAAATAAATAGAAATTACGGTCTCATTCTTATTTGCTCATAACAGTACCAAGAATTAGAACAGGTCATGGTAGAAATTGTTTTAGTTACTCAGCTCTGTGATCCTGGAATTCTCTCCTGAATATTTAAAAATGTGATGATCTAGTCTCGTTGGTGGAGTTTAAACACGTGATCAATGTAAATATCATAGAAGAGTGTAATTGTCTTTAGGACAGCTGTTTTTTGGTCAAGACATTCGTGTTTTTTACATAATATTGTCACACCCTGATGTGTTTTACCTGTCTTTGTGATTGTCTCCACCCCCCTCCAGGTGTCGCCCATCTTCCCCATTTTCCCTTGTGTATTTAAACCTGTGTTCTCTGTTTGTCTGTTGCCAGTTTGTTTTGTTTCGTCAAGCCTACCAGCGTTTTTCCTTCTGCTCCTGTCTCTCGATTGTTCCTGTTTCCTCGTTTTCCCGGTGTTGACCATTCTTCCTACCCTGACCCTGAGCCTGCCTGCCATCCTGTAACTTTGCCCCACCTGTCTGGATTACTGACCTCTGCTTGCCCTTAACCTGCCTTTGCCTGCCCCTGTTGTTCGCTCAAACTGTTGTTACTTCGACGTCTGCATCTGGGTCTTACCTGAACGTGATAAATATGTAATTGTTGTACTGCATGTGTGTCTATAGTTATATTTAATGTTGTGTTAGTGTATGTAAGTTGTTTTGTCTGAAACGTTGTTCCCCCTGCTGCTATAGGACCAGGTCTCTCTTGAAAAATAGATGTTATCTCAATGAGAAAAACCTGTATAAATAAAGGTTAAATAAAAATAAATAATAATAAAACAATAAACATCTATAATAGACATCTACAATATGCATATATAATAGACATCTATAATAGACATCTACAATAGACATCTACAATAGACATCTATAATATACATCTACAATAGACATCTACATTATACATCTATAATATACATCTATAATAGACATCTACAATAGACATCTATAATAGACATCTACAATAGACATCTACAATAGACATCTATAATAGACATCTACAATAGACATCTACAGTAGATAGCTAGAGTGTAATATACATCTTTTATAAACCTTCTTTCCGAGTCTATTGATTGTATAACTAGTAAATAACTGTATGTGACCTGATCAGGAAATTTTACTTAGTACTCACGTTAGTTTCAATCAAATATAAATCAAAACTAGAGGTTGAACTGACGTGTGTGCCCAGTGATTACGTATAAAACAATGTTGATTGTGTGTCATCTTTTGATTAATGCATTAGATGATCATCACAGAGCAGAGAAGAGAGAATGAAGTTCATCATTACAGAGATGGGAGACCCAGATGTGAATGTTTTCTCTACATACTGAATTATTCACTGGCTGCTTAAATAGCATTTGGCTGCAGGTATGGGTAGCAGAAAGAGGATGAGTTGCACCACAACAGTGAAGAGGAAAAAATATATATTTCAAAGAAATGTTGGTTCTAAATTGGTTCTCAGCTGAGAAGGGAGACTCTCTCTCTCCCTCTCTCCTCTTGTATATCTCTTTTCTCTCTGTCTATTTCCACTCTCACCCCTGCTCTCGTTCTCTCACTTCCCCCACTCTCTCCCTCTCCACTCCCTCCCTGTTCATCTCTCTCTCTTCCTCCTCCTCCTACCTTCTTTCTATATCTCTCCTCTCTATCTATCTATCTATCTATCTATCTATCTCTCTCTCTCTCTCTCTCTCTCTCTCTCTCTCTCTTATTTCTCTCCTCTCCTGGAAAACGTATTAATAATTCAACAAAGCTTGAATTGGGGAGGACTGCCTGGTTCTTTTTCTAAAGTGTTTGTTTTTACCTCCAGAGTGGTTTCAATTAAGCGGAGCTACACCTCCTCAGCAGCCAATTAAATGTCCAATTTAGTCAAATAAGGAAGTTAATTGAAATTCATATCTCTAATTGAATTGTCCTCATAACAAAAAAAGGCAATTTTCAAATAATTGACTTCCACCACCTTCACGTGGGTTATATAAGTACAGCAGGACCTAAAATAAGTTACTTGACAGAAGAAACATGCACGCAAACACACACACACACACACACACACACACACACACATACACACACACACACACACACACCACACACACACAGCAATAGAGTACAGATCCAAGGTGTTATCAGATCATTGAAACATGGTTAGGTTGTCATACAGCAAGACGTTGTTTCTCAACCAGCGTGGTCTTTCACAGCAGAACAATGACGTCCAGCACTCCTGAAGAAGATATACGTAGCTGTCCATCTCTTCAGATTCACATGCACACTCACATGTGGGCACACACACACACACACTCTCAAACATATAGACACACACACAAGTATACACTCAAACACATTCACAAACACACACACACACAAACTCACACACTCTCCCCAGGTAGTGGATTGGATAAACAAAGTATTTCATTCTGGTGAGTGAGCCGCATCATCAAGAATAAGAGTGATGGAGGGAAAATAACCACAACAACAGATCAAATGTAGAGTGCCTTCTCAGAGGGAACAGCACATATCCTCCCAAATCACAATGAGCCTTTCACAAAATAGGCCCAAATTGAATGGTCATGTACAATACTGCCATATTCTCCTGTGAAATCAGCACCAGCCACATGCGTCACTGACCCTGAATAACCTGGTGAGACGTCACTCCACTGTGAGTGGCACATCATCAGTCTACCAAACAACATGTTCAAACAGGTGCAGCTAAAACAGACATGAAAGGACTGAGAACAGAGGACCAGTCATGGCTATGCACTTCAGAGTGAATGTGTATGAGTGGGCCGGTGGGTTTTTGTGAACATGTGTGTACATATGTGTGTACGTGTGTGTACTTGTGAGTGTGTGTCTGCACGTGTGCATATGTGTGTGTGTGTGAATATGTGTGTGTGGGTCTGTGTGTGTGCATGTACAGTTGTGGCCAAAGGTTTTGAGAATGACACAAATATTAATTTCTACAAATGAATACTGCTTCAGTGTCTTTAGATATTTTTGTCAGATGTTACAATGGAAAATTGAAGTATAATTACAAGCATTTCATAAGTGTCAAAGGCTTTTATTGACAATAACATGAAGTTGATGCAAAGAGTCAATATTTGCAGTGTTGACCCTTCTTTTTTGCAATCCACCCTGGCATACAGCCCATTCCTGCATAATCAATGCTTGGAGTTTGTCAGAATTTGTGGCGTTTTGTTTGTCCACCCGCCTCTTGAGGATTGACCACAAGTTCTCAATGGGATTAAGGTCTGGGGAGTTTCCTGGCCATGGACCCAAAATATAGGTATTTTGTTCCCCGAGCAACTTAGTTATCACTTTTGCCTTATGGCAAGGTGCTCCATCATGCTGGAAAAGGCATTGTTCGTCACCAAACTGTTCCTGGATGGTTGGGAGAAGTTGCCTTCGGAGAATGTGTTGGTACCATTTTTAATTCATGGCTGTGTTCTTAGGCAAAATTGTGAGTGAGCCCACTCCCTTGGCTGAGAAGCAACCCCACACATGAATGGTCGCAGGATGCTTTACTGTTGGCATGACACAGGACTGATGGTAGCGCTCACCTTGTCTTCTCCGGACAAGATTTTTTTCCGGATGCCCCAAACAATCGGAAAGGGGATTCATCAGAGAAAATGACTTTACCCCAGTCCTCAGCAGTCCAATCCCTATACCTTTTGCAGAATATCAGTCTGTCCCTGATGTTTTTCCTGGAGCGAAGTGGCTTCTTTGCTGCCCTTCTTGACACCAGGCCATCCTCCAAAAGTCTTCACCTCACTGTGAGTGCAAATGCACTCACACCTGCCTGCTGCCATTCCTGAGCAAGCTCTGTACTGGTGGTGCCCCGATCCCGCAGCTGAATCAACTTTAGGAGACGGTCCTGGCGCTTGCTGGACTTTCTTTGGCGCCCTGAAGCTTTCTTCACAACAATTGAATCGCTCTCCTTGAAGTTCTTGATGATCCGATAAAAGGTTGATTTAGGTGCAATCTTACTGGCAGCAATATCCTTGCCTGTGAAGCCCTTTTTGTGCAAAACAATGATGATGGCACGTGTTTCCTTGCAGGTAACCATGGTTGACAGAGGAAGAACAATGATTCCAAGCACCACCCTCCTTTTGAAGCTTCCAGTCTGTTATTCGAACTCAATCAGCATGACAGAGTGATCTCCAGCCTTGTCCTCGTCAACACTCACACCTGTGTTAACGAGAGAATCATGACGAGAGAATTAACGAGAGAATCATCAAAAGGACCAGCTGACATGATGTCAGCTGGTCCTTTTGTGGCAGGGCTGAAATGCAGTGGAATTTTGTTTGGGGGGGATTCAGTTCATTTGCATGGCAAAGAGGGACTTTGCAATTAATTGCAATTAATCTGATCACTCTTCATGACGTTCTGGAGTATATGCAAATTGCCATCATACAAACTGAGGCAGCAGACTTTGTGAAAATTAATATTTGTGTCATTCTCAAAACTTTTGGCCACGACTGTACGTGTGTGTAGGTGTGAGTGTGTGTCTGCACGTGTGCATGTGTGTGTGTGTGAATATGTGCGTGTGGGTCTGTGTGTGTGCGTGTACGTGTGTGTGTCTGCATGTTTTTATGTCTGCGCATGCGTGCTTGTGTGTAACAATGAGATAGAGAGGGCTAGATAAAGTGTACAGACGGAGTGTATTCAGAGTGGGTCAGCACTCTCTGTGCAGCAAGCATCTCTCTTCCTCCATCTCCCTTTGAGACAGTTATAAAAGAATATCTGATGTGGATACAGTGTGAGAGGACAAAAGGAATGATATATCACTGTGGCTGAGCCACTGGGTTTCTGAAGGCTTTCTATCCACATTCAGTGTGAGATCCCCACAGATCACACTGATATGCTCTCTCTCTCTCTCTCTCTCTCTCTCTCTCTCTCTCTCTCTCTCTCTCTCTCTCTCTCTCTCAGAGAGTAGCCAAGAGTAGAGCAGCTTCTCCAATCATCTGCTGGTGACAGCATGACTGCGGCCACATTGACATTCTCCTCGGTAGTCGACACAAACTCAGGAGGGGTGAGAACTTGAGGCAGAGTCCACCTTCTCTGTTTCTCTCCCTTCTAAATCACTCCCATATTCTACTGCAGTAAAACTCTGTTACTGTTACTGCAGAGTCCCACTTCAGCCTTGGTTTTATTGTTCTTAGATGTCTCCTAGAGTTGAGATGTGGGTACAATCCATAGTTGAGACTCATGATAGCCATGGAGAATGAATAGCAAGAACAGTCCAGAATGAATTATTTATTACCTTTATTTAACTAGGCAAGCCAGTTAATAACAAATTCTTATTTTCAATGACAGCCTAGAAACAATAGGTTAACTGCCTTGTTCAGGGGCAGAACAACAGATTTTTACATTGTCTGCTCGGGGATTCAATCTTGCAACCTTCCGGTTACTAGTCCAATGCTCTAACCAGTAGGCTACCTGAATAGAATGATGCAGTCCAGAATGAATAGAGTGATGCGGTCCAGAATGAATAGAATGATGCGGTCCAGAATGAACAGAGGGACGTGGTCCTTGATGAACGGAGTGATGCGGTCCAGAATAAATGGAGGGATGCGGTCCAGAATGAATAGAGGGATGCGGTCCTTGATGAATGGAGTGATCCGGTCCAGAATGAATAGAGTGATGCGGTCCTTGATGAATGGAGTGATGCGGTCCTTGAAGAATGGAGTGATGCGGCCCAGAATTAATAGAGTGACACGGTCCTTGATGAATGGAGTGATGCGGTCCAGAATGAATAGAGTGATGAGGTCCAGAATGAATAGAGGGATGCGGTCCTTGATGAATGGAATGATGCGGTCCAGAATGAATAGAGTGATGCGTTCCTTGATGAATGGAGTGATGCGGTCCAGAATGAATGGAGTGATGTAGTCCAGAATGAATAGAGTGATGCAGTCCTTGATGAATGGAATGATGCGGTCCAGAATGAATAGAGTGATGCGGTCCTTGATGAATGGAGTGATGCAGTCCAGAATGAATAGAGTGATGAGGTCCAGAATTAATGGAGTGATGAGGTCCAGAATGAATAGAGTGATGCGGTCCAGAATTAATAGAGTGATGCGGTCCTTGATGAATGGAGTGATGCGGTCCAGAATGAATAGAGTGATGCGGTCCAGAATGAATAGAGTGATGCGGTCCAGAATGAATAGAGTGATGCGGTCCTTGATGAATGGAGTGATGAGGTCCAGAATGAATAGAGTGATGCGGTCCAGAATTAATAGAGTGACGCGGACCTTGATGAATGGAGTGATGCGGTCCAGAATGAATAGAGTGATGCGGTCCAGAATGAATAGAGTGATGCGGTCCAGAATGAATAGAGTGATGCGGTCCTTGATGAATGGAGTGATGAGGTCCAGAATGAATAGAGTGATGAGGTCCAGAATGAATGGAGTGATGAGGTCCAGAATGAATAGAGTGATGCGGTCCAGAATTAATAGAGTGACGCGGACCTTGATGAATGGAGTGATGCGGTCCAGAATGAATAGAGTGATGCGGTCCAGAATGAATAGAGTGATGCGGTCCAGAATGAATAGAGTGATGCGGTCCAGAATTAATAGAGTGACGCGGACCTTGATGAATGGAGTGATGCGGTCCAGAATGAATAGAGGGATGCGGTCCGGAATGAATAGAGTGATGTGGTCCAGAATGAATAGAGTGATGCGGTCCAGAATGAATAGAGTGATGCGGTCCTTGATGAATGGAGTGATTGTTATAGAAATTTTGTTCTCAATGTTCATAAACTGAACTTCAATTATACAACTCCGTCTGTAACCCAGAATTTGTAAGATACTGGTTGAAATAAGACAGACAGGAGCCCAGTCTACAATGGTCAAAGGTAAATTGTTTATTCACGCGAGAGCTCTGATCTTAAAAGGTGTACACAGTCTTTTATATGGTACAATGTTGATGGGAGGGTCCAGAATGAATGCGGTCCAGAATGAATAGAGGGATGCGGTCCTTGATGAATGGAGTGATCCGGTCCAGAATGAATAGAGTGATGCGGTCCTTGATGAATGGAGTGATGCGGTCCTTGAAGAATGGAGTGATGCAGTCCAGAATTAATAGAGGGATGCGTTCCTTGATGAATGGAGTGATGCGGTCCAGAATGAATAGAGGGATGCGGTCCAGAATTAATAGAGTGATTCGGTCCAGAATGAATAGAGTGATGCGGTCCTTGATGAATGGAGTGATGCGGTCCTTGAAGAATGGAGTGATGCAGTCCAGAATTAATAGAGGGATGCGTTCCTTGATGAATGGAGTGATGCGGTCCAGAATGAATAGAGGGATGCGGTCCAGAATTAATAGAGTGATGCGGTCCAGAATGAATAGAGTGATGCGGTCCAGAATGAATAGAGTGATGCGGTCCTTGATGAATGGAGTGATGCGGTCTAGAATGAAAAGAGAGACGTGGTCCAGAATGAATGGAGTGATGCGGTCCTTGATGAATGAAGTGATGTGGCCCAGAATGAATAGATGGATGCGGTCCATGATGAATAGAATGATGAGGTCCAGAATTAATAGAGTGATGCGGTCCAGAATGAAGAGTGTACACAGTCCAGAATGAGGAGAGTATACCAGGCAGTGTCAGAGGAAGGCCCTAAAAATGTTCAAAGAATCCAGCCACCCTAGTCATAGACTGTTCTCTCTGCTACCGCACGGCAAGCGGTACCGGAGCACCAAGTCTACTGTAGGTTCAAGAGGCTTCTAAACAGCTTCTACCCCCAAGCCATAAGACTCCTGAACATCTAATCAAATGGCTACCCAGACTATTTGCATTGCCCCCCCATTTTTACACTGCTGCTACTCTCTGTTATTATCTATACATAGTCACTTTAATAACTCTACCTACATGTACATATTACCTCAATTACCTCGACTAACCGGTGCCCCAGCACATTGACTCTGTAGCGGTACCCCCTGTATATAGCCTCGCTATTGTTATTTTACTGCTGCTCTTTAATTACTTAAAGGGCTTGTAAGTAAGAATTTCACTGTAAGGTCTACACCTGTTGTATTCGGTGCATGTGACAAATAAAATACAATTTATCTGAACCAGTGAAGTCAGTGGTTGATGATTGCATCTCTCTCTCTCTCTGCAGTTATATGTCATTGCTCTGAATCTCAATTATGGCTATTTGCTACAGAGATGGCTATTTTCTATAGAGATGGTAATTTTCTATAGAGTTGGTTATTTTCTATAGATTGTTATTTTCTATAGAGATGGTTATTTTCTATAGAGATGGCTATTTTCTATAGAGACGGTTATTTTCTATAGAGTTGGTTATTTTCTATAGAGATTGTTATTTTTTATAGAGATGGTTATTTTCTATAGAGATTGTTATTTTCTATAGAGATTATTATTTCTATAGAGTTGGTAATTTTCTATAGAGATTGTTATTTTCTATAGAGATGGTTATTTTCTATAGAGATGGCTATTTTCTATAGAGTTGGCTATTTTCTATATAGTTGGCTATTTTCTATAGAGACGGCTATTTTCTATGGAGTTGGCTATTTTCTATAGAGCTGGCTACTTTCTATAGAGATGGTTATTTTCCATATAGTTTGCAATTTTCTATAGAGATGGCTATTTTCTATATAGTTGGCTTTTTTCTATAGAGATGGCTATTTTCGATAGAGATGGCTAGTTTCTTTATAGTTGGCTATTTTCTATAGAGACGGCTATTTTCTATGGAGTTGACTATTTTCTGTAGAGATGGTTATTTTCTATGGAGTTGGCTATTTTCTATAGAGATGGTTACTTTCCATATAGTTGGCAATTTTCTATAGAGACGGCTATTTTCTATATAGTTGGCTTTTTTCTTTAGAGATTGTTATTTTCTATAGAGATTATTATTTCTATAGAGTTGGTAATTTTCTATAGAGATTGTTATTTTCTATAGAGATGGTTATTTTCTATAGAGATGGCTATTTTCTATAGAGTTGGCTATTTTCTATATAGTTGGCTATTTTCTATAGAGACGGCTATTTTCTATAGAGTTGGCTATTTTCTATATAGTTGGCTATTTTCTATAGAGACGGCTATTTTCTATGGAGTTGGCTATTTTCTATAGAGCTGGCTACTTTCTATAGAGATGGTTATTTTCCATATAGTTTGCAATTTTCTATAGAGATGGCTATTTTCTATATAGTTGGCTTTTTTCTATAGAGATGGCTATTTTCGATAGAGATGGCTAGTTTCTTTATAGTTGGCTATTTTCTATAGAGACGGCTATTTTCTATGGAGTTGACTATTTTCTGTAGAGATGGTTATTTTCTATGGAGTTGGCTATTTTCTATAGAGATGGTTACTTTCCATATAGTTGGCAATTTTCTATAGAGACGGCTATTTTCTATATAGTTGGCTTTTTTCTATAGAGATTGTTATTTTCTATAGAGATTATTATTTCTATAGAGTTGGTAATTTTCTATAGAGATTGTTATTTTCTATAGAGATGGTTATTTTCTATAGAGATGGCTATTTTCTATAGAGTTGGCTATTTTCTATAGAGTTGGCTATTTTCTATAGAGACGGCTATTTTCTATGGAGTTGGCTATTTTCTATAGAGCTGGCTACTTTCTATAGAGATGGTTATTTTCCATATAGTTTACAATTTTCTATAGAGATGGCTATTTTCTATATAGTTGGCTTTTTTCTATAGAGATGGCTATTTTCGATAGAGATGGCTAGTTTCTTTATAGTTGGCTATTTTCTATAGAGACGGCTATTTTCTATGGAGTTGACTATTTTCTATAGAGATGGTTATTTTCTATGGAGTTGGCTATTTTCTATAGAGATGGCTATTTTCTATGGAGTTGGCTATTTTCTATAGAGATGGTTATTTTCTAGGGAGTTGGCTATTTTCTATAGAGATGGTTATTTTCCATATAGTTGGCAATTTTCTATAGAGACGGCTATTTTCTATCGAGTTGGCTATTTTCTATAGAGATGGTTATTTTCTATGGAGTTGGCTATTTTCCATATAGTTGCCAATTTTCTATAGAGACGGCTATTTTCTATGGAGTTGGCTATTTTCTATAGAAATGGTTATTTTCCATATAGTTGGCAATTTTCTATAGAGTTGGCTATTTTTTATAGAGATGGTTATTTTCTATGGAGTTGGCTATTTTCTATAGAGATGGTTATTTTCCATATAGTTGGCAATTTTCTACAGAGACGGCTATTTTCTAAATAGTTGGCTTTTTTCTATAGCGATGGCTATTTTCTATAGAGATGGCTATTTTCTATAGAGTTGGCTATTTTCTATAGAGATGTTTATTTTCAATATAGTTGGCACTTTTTTATAGAGACGGCAATTTTTTATATAGTTGGCTTTTTTCTATAGAGATGGCTATTTTCGATAGAGATGGCTAGTTTCTTTATAGTTGGCTATTTTCTATAGAGACGGCTATTTTCCATGGAGTTGGCTATTTTCTATAGAGATGGTTATTTTCTATGGTGTTGGCTATTTTCTATAGAGATGGTTATTTTCCATATAGTTGGCAATTTTCTATAGAGACGGCTATTTTCTATAGAGATGGCTATTTTCTATATAGTTGGCTATTTTCTATAGAGATGGCTATTTTCTATGGAGTTGGCTATTTTCTATAGAGACGGCTATTTTCCATGGAGTTGGCTATTTTCTATAGAGATGGTTATTTTCTATGGAGTTGGCTATTTTCTATAGAGATGGTTATTTTCCATATAGTTGGCAATTTTCTATAGAGACGGCTATTTTCTATAGAGATGGTTATTTTCTATAGAGACGGCTATTTTCTATAGAGATGGTTTTTTTCCATATAGTTGGCTATTTTTTATAGAGATGGTTATTTTCTATGGAGATGGTTATTTTCCATACAGTTGGCAATTTTCTATAGAGACGGCTATTTTCTATAGAGATGGTTATTTTCTATATAGTTGGCTATTTTTTATAGAGATGGTTATTTTCTATGGAGTTGGCTATTTTCTTGAGATGGTTATTTTCAGCATCAAGTTAAACAGTTTTTCTCTCATCTCTATTATGGACCCAACCTCATGAAAGGAAATCTTTATATTAGTCTGATGTTGCTATCTTAAACATCTTTTCTTTATTTCATTTTTTTAGTCCCTTTTTCTCAAAAAGTTTGTGATCTTGATTCATCACTGCAACTCCCCAACAGGCTAGGGAGAGGTGAAGGTTGAGTCAAATGCCTCTGAAACATGACCCACCAAATCTCACTTCTTAATATCCAGAAGCCAGTCACACCAATGTTTCAGAGGACACACTGTTCAACTGAAGTCAGCCTGCAGGCACCCAGCCCGCCACAAGGAGTCGCTTGATGAGCCAAGTAAAGCCCCCCTGGACAAACCTTCCACTAACCCAGATGATTGTGCTCCGCCCTATGGGACTCCCGGTCACAGCCAGTTGTGACACAGCCCCAGGCTGTGATTGAACCCCAGACTGTAAGACGCTGCAACACTGCAGTGCAGTGCCTTAGACCACTGCGCCACTGGGGAGGCCAAAGTTAAACATGCTTTATTGAAAAAACGTTTATTTGTCATTGGAAACACTTTTCCTTTCTATTTTTCTACCCATTGTCTAATGAATGTCTACCTCTCTGTCCTTGCATTTAAAAAAATCTGAGATAACTAGTTTTAATATTTTCCTATATTTTAGTCCCAGCTCTCATTTATTCTACTACTTCCTTCTGTAGACTTCCTGGAGCACACTGAGCCATGCAGGGGGGATCTGTACCACCACATTGGAATTCTGGGATGCCCGCTCTGCTCTGCTCAGTTGGCATCACACGGCACAGCTGCCTAATGCCGGGGAAGCCAAATGCTCCTCTAGCCAGAGGAGACCACAGAGACTGTGGCAGGCTCAGTACCCACAGGAGAAAGAGGGAGAGGGCGGTGACAAAGGAAGGAAGAGAGAAAAGAGAGTGAGTCAGCGAAGAGGAAGAAGAGATGTAACAAGGCCCCAGAGGAGGTGGAAGTAGTGTTGATAACTACTGTATCTACACCAGAAGAACAGCACTATGAGGATAAGCATGCATCACATACCTGTGAAGGTTAAAGCTAACTGTTCTACAACAAGTTAAGTATGGTACACTGTAGGAGCACTGCACCTGACCTATGAAAGGAAATGAAGGAAATGCATGGTGATTTGTATTTTTTCCAGAACCAATATTGGCAATACAAGTTATAGTGGCATACATACAATATACACTCCAGTATTTAACACAGCACCACATAACATAAAATATTCTGATTTGTTTAGGGAACAGCAACATACAAACACATGTACAAACAGCCTGTTGGTTTACAGTACTTGACTTCATCTATAATGTGATGGCACAGCAGGAGCCATCCCACTAGGCACAGACGTCAATTCAATGTCTATTCCACGTTGGTTCAACATAATTTGAATGAAAGGACGTGGACACAACGTTGATTCAACCAGTGTGTGCCCAGTCGGATGGCAAACAGTGTTAAGCCAAGTTAAAGCTGCAGCTCCAGTGCTAGTTAGCCCAAACCCATTGTTCTGATATGTTCCCTGTCTAGTCATGCTGAACCCTCCACCAGAGCTGTTAAGAATAGATATCTACTTCCATACTACATGTCGTTGTGTTGCTTTGAGCTCCATGAAAAGGCTTTGGTAGCACCACAGTCATCCTGGTGATAAAAAAACACTGGAGTTGGCCAATCTGTCAGTACTAACACATACATACACACACACACACGTACATGCACACACACACCTCTACATCTTGTCCAAACAGATTGTCTATCACCTTCTCATCCACTGCCTTAGCCCATTTCAAGGTGTGTGATTGTGTGACAACGTGTGGAACCAGACACCAGTGGTCCAGTAGGTATATTGTGCTGTATCGGTGTGATAGGGTCCACAGAAGGCTCATAGCACCCAATGTAATCCCATGTTGTGAAACCTGGCTCGGGCAAAGAGAAGGTGTCAATGACACCCACGCTAGCCTGGTCCCAGATCAGTTTGAGCTGTCTCGCCAACAGATTGATCAATACAGATGCAGGATCTTAATTTGATCTTAGTTTCTCACAGCAGGAAAATATTCCTATAGCAACAGGAAATGTGAATTAATGTGTACATTATAATTAATGGAATTTCTTTTAGGTGGTGATACATTTTTTGTTAGGGCAAATCAAGTCTGAAATTTGTGAAAATTGCACAATTTAGAAGCCTTTTAAAATCTTGAATAGACTATAAGTTTGCATTTCCTGCCTTACAGGACATTTTATGCAACAACAGGATGATCAAATTAAGATCCTACGTCTGAAGGAGTTGACACGAACAGATCTGAGACCAGGCTACACCAAAGTCAAACAGACAAATCATAGCGAGATACCACAACACGGCTTGGCTACTGAGGGGACTGCTGGAACCCGTTCTCCATGATGACGTGTCATTTGGAGCCTTTTGTGAGTCCGGAGCTGGGCTACAGCCATTACATAATAGATTATCTAACTAGGCTTTATAAGGTTTCTTAAAGAATATTCAGCTAATATGTCACTTTGGAGTTTCTGCTAGTGTCTCCTCCCCTTTTCTTTGAACCAGGTACAGGAATCAATAGGCTGGTGTACTAGTAGGGGCTGACTCAGAGATGTGCTGCACTCCAGAACTACTCAGTGATGCTCAATGATGCTGTTCAGAAAACAGAATATATGCTTTCCAGAAAATAGGGTGAGCCAGTATAAACAATTTATTATTAGCCTATCATGAATTGGGCAGGATGTGTTTGAATGTCTAACAAATCCATGCCACGAGGTAAGAACAGAACAGTGTGCGTTGGTTTGGTATTTCAGGACTCTCTACTCAGCATAAAGGTTGAAGACATTATTCTTCAGCCACATGGATAAAAAAACTAGTTACGAGTACCCCTGGATAGTTACACTTTTTAATTCATAAAGTACCACAGCTGATTAAACAAATAACCTAATCAGAAAGCCCTTGCTTAGTTGAATCTGGTGTGCTTGTTAAGGAATGGATCCAAAAAGTGGAACTGGCCGGGGGTTCTTGAGCAGAGGTTTAGGAAACTGATCCAGTGACGACGGCTGTAGTGACCATGCTTTTGGCTGAAGGAGTCTAATGGTCTGTGTCCAGTCTCTAGACATCCACAGCAGGGACCAGGCTCTCTATCAGTCACCCATATCTGGGGCCCTTCTGGCCCAGCTGGCCGCTGTTGCAGCTGGGACTCTTGGCTCCGTCTCTGGGTCACTCTGGTCCTCTGTCTAGATCTCTGTGGATGGTGGCCTGATTCTAATCAAAAGACCCAGGGTTGGCTCTCCTGAAAGAAGAGCATGTTTTTATAAGACAGCAGGGTTGGCTCTCCTGAAAGAAAAGCATGTTATTATAAGACAGCAGGGTTGAGGGAGTCTTGATGCCAGAAAGTTATTTGTGCTATTTCTCAGCACTCTGTTGAGGACTATTATTGCCTGTCTCTGTCTGGGTTGGTTGAATGTGGATTGTGTTGGATGTGACCATGGGGAGTTAATTTCTTTATTTTTATTTAACCTTTATTTAACTAGGCAAGTCAGTTAAGAACAAATTCTTATTTTCAATGACGGCCTACCAGGGAACAGTGGGTTAACTGCCTTGTTCAAGGGCAGAACGACAGATTTTTACCTTGTCAGCTCAGGAATTCTATCCAGCAACTTTTCGGTTACTGGCCCAACGCTCAAACCACTAGGCTACCTGCCGCCTCCACTAGGCTACCTGACGCCCCCACTAGGCTACCTGACGCCCCCACTAGGCTACCTGCCGTACTGCAGTAAAGATTCAGACAATGGACCACAGTCTTATTTCTCAATGCAGCTTTCTAAAATATTCCCCTAGGAGAATCTATAGATACAGAAAGGTTGGATATAGCTCGGAGCGTACCCACATAATTGCAACAGTTCAACTCAGAGACTGAGAGGTACCCCACACTTTTCAGCTCCATCTGCATGTGACACGTGTTGCTCTCAGAGTTGCCACCCACATGCAACCTTTCTAAATTACCTTACCAGAAGCTCTCACTTCATTTGGGCATTTATCTTCTCCAGAATCAATTCTCGGCTATGAAAAGTTCTGGGTCTACAAATCCAGCATCATCCCTCTCTTATGGTACTCAGTGAAATGCAATAAGATGCAGATTGAAATCTTTAAATTAAGAAAATACAATAGGGAAACATATCAGGAAATAGATATAACCTGCAGGGTGCTATGTGATCCTCCCACAAACAGGCCCTAATATTTTGATGAAGTGTGTTGACTGGGATTAGTTTTGTAATGTCAAGGTTTTAAATATGTATTTGTATGCATGTTCACATCTCAGGCGAGACTGAAACAGGCTCAAGGCTGTGTAGTTACCTGAAACAGGCTCAAGGCTGTGTAGCTACCTGAAACAGGCTCAAGGCTGTGTAGTTACCTGAAACAGGCTCAAGGCTGTGTAGTTACCTGAAACAGGCTCAAGGCTGTGTACAGTAGTTACAGTGAAACAGGCTCAAGGCTGTGTAGTTACCTGAAACAGGCTCAAGGCTGTGTAGCTACCTGAAACAGGCTCAAGGCTGTGTAGTTACCTGAAACAGGCTCAAGGCTGTGTAGTTACCTGAAACAGGCTCAAGGCTGTGTAGTTACCTGAAACAGGCTCAAGGCTGTGTAGTTACCTGAAACAGGCTCAAGGCTGTGTACAGTAGTTACAGTGAAACAGGCTCAAGGCTGTGTAGTTACAGTCCAAGGTAACTCCAAACAAATATATATGGAATGGAAAGTAGCTTTAACTTGAATGTTAAACTTACATAAGAATGCAACATTTATCTACAATCATCCAGAGCTGTCAATGTTCAAGGATCTGCAAATAATGAACCTCTACAAATGACAAACAGGCATCAATGGATAACCTCAACAATCTGCTTCCTGTATCATATTATTAATAGTATTGTTTGAACCAGGATTGTGTTGAGAACAAGGCCAAATGAGATCTACTATTGTCACACATATAACCACCCACCCACCCACACACACACACACACACACACACACACACACACACACACACACACACACACACACACACACACACACACACACACACACACACACACACACACACACACACACACACACACACACACACACACACACACACACACACACACACACACACACATGGTAGGTTTGTACACTCAGTGGCCAGTTTATAAGGTACACCACCCCTTTTATGAAAAGGGTTTGCTCCTACAGACAGTAAGTCCCGTGGCCGTGGCTTGCTATATAAAGCAGGCATACAGGCATCGAGACATGCAGTGAATGTTCGATTGAATGTTAGAATGTCAAAACAAGTGACCTAAGTGACTTTGAGCGTGAAATGATTGTTGGTGCCAGGCGCGCCAGTTCCAGTATCTCAGAAATGGCTGGCCTTCTGGGCTTTTCAAGCACAGCAGTGTCTAGAGTTTACTGAGAATGGTGTGAGAAACAAAAAACATCCAGTCAGCAGCAGTCTTGTGGGCGAAAACAGCTCGTTGATGAGAGGGGTCGAAGGAAAATGCTAACAGGTGGGCCACAAACAGGTAAATAACAGCACAGTACAACAGTGGTGTGCAGAACGCCATCTCGGAACGCACAACTCGTTGGTCCTTGTCACGGATGGGCTATTGCAGCAGACGACCACACCGGATTCCACTCCTATCAGTTAAAAACAAGAAGAAGCGGCTCCAGTCGGCACGCGATCACCGACACTGGACAATTGAGGAGTGGAAGAACATTGCCTAGTCTGACAAATCCCGGTTCCTGTTGCATCCTGCTGATGGCAGAGTCAGGATTTGGTGTAAGCAGCAGGAGTCGATGGCCTCATCCTGCCTGGTGTCAACGGTACAGTATCCAAATCCATTGAATGTAGTGATCACAATATAGTAGCCATATCTAGCAAAACCAAAGTTCCAAAGGCCAGTCCCTATAGGGTGTTTAAGAGGTCATACAATACATTTAGTAGTGATTACTATGTTGATGACATAAGGAATAATTGCTGGTATGTGGTGTGTAATGAGGAGCAACCACACACATTTGTAAAATTGATTATTTCAGTTACTAATAAGCATGCACACATTTAGGAAATGACTGTAATAACTGTTTAATCCCCTTTGATTGATGAGGAATTGAAAAATGGTATGGTTGAGAGGGATGAGGCAAAAGGAATGGCAAATAAGTCTGGCTGCACAAACATTTGGCAAACATACTGCAAATTTGAGAAATCATTTGACTAAACTGAAGAAAAAGAAGAAACTATACTATGAAACACAGATAAATGACATAAAGAATGATAGTAGAAAGCTTTGGAGCTCAATTTTGGGCAAAAAGGCAAACTCAGCTCTATCATTCATTGAATCAGATGAAATACAAGCATTGTCACTTTGAATTCCGTAGAGTGTGGAAGAGGTGAAGAAATTATTGTTGTCTATCAACAATGACAAGCCACCTGGGTCTGACAACGGATGGAAAATTACTTAGGATAATAGCGGACGATATTGCCACTCCTATTTGCCATATTTGCCAAGACTACTAGAAAGTGTGTGCCCTCAAGCCGGGAGGGAAGCAACAGTCATTCCGCTATGACTAATAAAGCCACTTTTACCGCTCAAATAACCGACCAATCAGCCTGTTACCAACCCTTAGTAAACTTGGTGTGAAAAATGGTGTTTGACCAGATACAATGCTATTTTACAGTAAACAATTTGAAAACAGACTTTCAGCACACTTATAGGGAAGAGCATTCAACATGCACGGCACTTACACAAATGACTGATGATTGGCGGAGAGAAATTGATGACAAAAAGATTATGGGAGCTGTTTTATTAGACTTCAGTGTGGCTTTGGACATTATCGATCATAGTCTGCTGCTGGAAAGTCAGAGGTTTACATACACCTTAGCCAAATACACTTAAACTCAGTTTTTCACAATTCCTGACATTTAATCCTAGTAAAAATTCCCTGTCTTAGGTCAGTTAGTATCACCACTTTATTTTAAGAATGTGAAATGTTAAAATAATAGTTGAGAGAATAATTTATTTCAGCTTTTATTCCCAGTGGGTCAGAAGTTTACATACACTCAATTAGTATTTGGTAGCATTGCCTTTAAATTGTTTAACTTGAGTAAAACATTTCGGGTAGCCTTCCACAAGATTCCCACAATAAGTTGGGTGAATTTTGGCCCATTCCTCCTGACAGAGCTGGTGTAACTGAGTCAGGTTTGTAGGCCTCCTTGCTCGCACACGTTTTTCAGTTCTGCCCACAAATCTTGTATAGGATTGAGGTCAGGGCTTTGTGATGCTTGGGGTCATTGTCCATTTGGAAGACCAATTTGTGACCAAGCTTTAACTTCCTGGCTGATGTCTTGAGATGTTGCTTCAATATATCCACATAATTTTTAACTCCTCATGATGCCATCTACTTTGTGAAGTGCACCAGCCCTCCTGCAGCAAAGCACCCCCACAACATGATGCTGCCACCCCCGTGCTTCACGGTTGGGATGGTGTTCTTCGGCTTGCAAGCCTCCCCCTTTTTCCTCCAAACATAACGATGGTCATTATGGCCAAACAGTTTTATTTTTGTTTCATCAGACCAGAGGACATTTCTCCAAAAAGTACAATCAAAAAGTACAATCGGAGTTGCAAACCGTAGTCTGGATTTTTTTATGGCGGTTTTGGTGCAGTGGCTTCTTCCTTGCTGAGCGGCCTTTCAGGTTATGTCGATATAGGACTCGTTTTACTGTGGATATATGTAATTTTGTACCTGTTTCCTCCAGCATCTTCACAAGGTCCTTTGCTGTTGTTCTGGGATTGATTTCCTCTTTTCGCACCAAAGTACGTTCATCTCTGGGAACGCGTCTCCTTCCTGAGAGGTATGACGGCTGCGTGGTCCCATGGTGTTTATACTTGCATACTATTGTTTGTATAGATGAACGTGGTACCTTGAGGCGTTTGGAAATTGCTCCCAAGGATGAACCAGACATGTGGAGGTCTACAATTTTTTTTCTGAGGTCTTGGCTGATTTCTTTTGATTTTCCCATGATGTCAAGCAAAGAGGCACTGAGTTTGAAGGTAGGCCTTGAAATACACCCACAGATACACCTCCAATTGACTGAAATTATGTCAATTAGCCTATCAGAAGCTTCTAAAGCCATAACATCATACTTGTGTCATGCACAAAGTAGATGTCCTAACCGACTTGCCAAAACTATAGTTTGTTAACAAGACATTTTTTGTTTTAATGACACCAACCTAAGTGTATGTAAACTTCTGACTTCAACTGTATGTGTTAGGGCTTGAAACCCACTGCTATAAAACGAGTTACCTGTCTAACAGTACACAGAGGATGTTCTTTAATGGAAGCCTCTCAAACATAATCCAGGTAGAATCAGGCTGTCACGTCCTGGCCATAGATAGCCCTTTTGGCTGCTCATTGGTGTTTTTGGTCAGGACGTGATCAGGGGTGTGTTTTGTTCTATGGTTATATTTCTATGTTGGTTGGTTTGGGTTCCCAATTAGAGGCAGCTGTTAGTCGTTGTATCTAATTGGGAATCCTATTTAAGTTGGTTCCCTGCCCCACTTGCCTTGTAGGTTATTATTTGCATTTGTGTGTGTGTACCTGCGTGTGCCACACCTGCGTGACAGTTGGTTCTTTGTTTATTGTTTTTTGCCAGTTTGCACTTTAATTAAAGTATGTATTCTGGAAACCTCACTGCGTCTTGGTCCTCTCCATCGGAAAACCGTGACAGAATAACCCACCAAACAAGGACCAAGCAGCGAGATAACCGGGAGTGCTGGACATGGGAGGAAATCCTAGCTGGAGAAGGACCCTGGAGGAAGGCTGGGGAGTATCGCGGTCCCAGGGAGGAGATGGAAGCAGCGACGGCAGAGCGGTGCTTCTATGAGGAGAAGTATGCGGGAACACAGCTGGCGAGGAAGCCCGAGAGGCAGCCCCCCAATTTTTTGGAGGTTGGCTGGTTCAGGTTGGAGACCTGAGCCAAATCCCTGTGCTTACCGGAGTGAGCGTGGCACTGGTCAGGCACCGGGTCATGTAGTAAAGTGCACGGTGTCTCCAGTGCTCGTTCATAGACTGGTACGGACTGTCCCTGCTCCACACATCAGGCCCCCTGTGCGCATCGCGAGCCCAGCACGGCCTGTTCCTGCTCCCCGCACCAGGTTCCCAGTGCGCATCGCGAGCCCAGCACGGCCTGTTCCTGCTCCACGCACTAGAATCTCTGTGCGCATCGCAAGCCCAGCACAGCCTGTTCCTGCTTCCCGCACCAGGCTCCCTGTGCGTCTTCAGAGCCCGGCACGGCCTGTTCACGCTCCACGCATCAGGTCCCCTGAGCGTCTTCAGAGCCCGGCACAGCCTGTTCACGCTCCACGCAACAGGTCCCCTGTGCACATCGAGAGCCTGGCACGTCCTATCCCTGCTCCACGCATCAGGTCCCCGGGGCGTCTTCTCGGGAGCCGCCAAAGGCGAAGACTCCACCGATAGACCCTCCCAGTGACTTCTGGGCGTGGTCGAGTCCTTTGGGTACTGTCACGTCCTGGCCATAGATAGCCCTTTTGGCTGCTCATTGGTGTTTTTGGTCAGGACGTGATCAGGGGTGTGTTTTGTTCTATGGTTATTTTTCTATGTTGGTTGGTTTGGGTTCCCAATTAGAGGCAGCTGTTAGTCGTTGTCTCTAATTGGGAATCCTATTGAAGTTGGTTCCCTGCCCCACTTGCCTTGTGGGTTATTATTTGCATTTGTGTGTGTACCTGCGTGTGCCACACCTGCGTGACAGTTGGTTCTTTGTTTATTGTTTTTTGCCAATTTGCACTTTAATTAAAGTATGTATACTGGAAACCTCACTGCGTCTTGGTCTGCTCCATCGGAAAACCGTGACACAGGCATTCGGCAGGGCAGCTGTCTAGGCCCCTTACTTTTTTCAGTCTTTACTAAGACCTGCCACTGGCGTTGAGTAAAGTGTCTATGTATGCGGATGACTCAACACTATACACGTCAGATACTACAACAAGTGAAATCACTGGAACACTTAACAAAGAGCTGCAATCAGTTTCAGAATAAGTGGCAAGAAATAAGTTAGTCCTAAATATTTCAAAAACTAAAAGCATTGTATTTGGGACAAATCATTCACTAAACCTCAACTAAATCGTGTAATGAATCATGTGTAAATTGAGCAAGTTGAGGTGACTAAACTGCTTGGAGTAACCCTGGACTGTAAACTGTCATGGTCAAAACATGTCGAGACAGCAGTAGCTAAGATGGGGAGAAGTCTGTCCATAATAAAGCGCTGCTCTGCCTTGTTATCAACACTATCAACAAGGCAGGTCCTACAGGCCCTAGTTTTGTTGCCCCTGGACTACTGTCCAGTCGTGTGGTCAGGTGCCACAAAGACATGAATAATATGCATATCAATCTCTCATGGCTCAAAGTAAACGAGAGATTGACTTCATCACTACTTGTTTTTGTAAGAAGTGTTGACATGTTGAATGCACCGAGCTGTCTGTTTAAACTACTAGCACCAAACTCGGACACCCATGCATACCCCACAATGCCACAAGACGTACACATACTAACACATGCACTCTACACTCATTGATTTTGTATTGTAGATATCTGGTAGTAGAGTAGGAGTAGTGGTCTGAGGGCACACACTTAATGTGTTGTGAAAAGTGTTATGAAGTGTAATGGCATGTAATATTATAACTGCCTTAATGTTGCTGGACCCTAGGAAGAGGCGCTGCTTTGGCAGGAACTAATGGGGATCCTTAATAAATACAAATACAGGCTGGTGGCGGTGTTTTCCTGGCACATGTTAGGTCCCTTGATACCAATTGAACAATGTTTCCATGCCCCGGAGAATTCAGGATGTTCTGGAGACAAAAGGGGGTCCGACCCAGTACCAGATGGGTGTGCCTAATAAACGGAGTGTTAAATAGCATGTTTATTCTGTTATACTGAGCCATTTACTTTATGTTCGTATTCATATCTTTTATTATTTATTATTGTTGTTGCATTGTCGAGAAGGAACCTTTAAGTAGGCATTTAATTGGACAATGTGTATTCTGTACATACTCCCGAGCTGTGCAGCGTTCTAAAGCACTGTATCTCAGTGCAAGAGGCGTCCCTACAAACCCTGGTTTGATCCCGGGCTGTATCACAACCGGTCGTGATTGGGAGTCCCGTAGGACGGCGCACAATTGGCACAGCGTCGCCCGGGTTAGGGGAGGGTTAGGCCGGGGTAGGCCATCATTATAAAATAAGAATTTGTTCTTAATAAATTTGCCCAGTTAAATAAAGGTTAAATAAAAAATACAAAAAACAAGATTAATAAAACTTGAACATGCACACACACACCCCCCTCTGAGGCCATGCCAGGGCTGCCGGGTGGCCGGCCGGGTGGTGTGTGGGCTGCCATTATCCATACCACTCTGGAGCAGCATGGTATTATGTAATCACAAGCTGTGGAATATATTGTTTGTTTGCAATTAACAACTCATCAAGAGCTTCATATTGCAACAAATAAAATACAACTTTATTGTCCATTGGTTGGAACGGAAATGTGTGTTCTGCCTTTCCCAACACACACTCACTCACACACACACACTGAGATGCACAGGGTCAGCAGCGGAGCAGTTCCCAGTCCACCTCTCTAAACTCTATGCTGTTGTTGCCCCATAATGGAAAATCAAGTGGACCCTGGATACTCAGTGATCTGCATCTTGATAGAAGAGTAGGGCGTGGTTCAGCTGGGTGACTAGCTTACAGACAATACAATGTCTTCTTATCTTGCAATATGCAGAAAATGCATTCTCTTCTTATCTTGCAATATGCTGAAAATACATTATCTTCTTATCTAGCAATATGCAGAAAATACATTCTCTTCTTATCTTGCAATATACAGAAAATACAATATCTTCTTATCAATGTCTGCCTAATTTTGACGATTCGTTTTTCAAATCATATGAGCAAAAAATATTTAGCTTTATCTGGAAGGCTAAACCATACAAAATAAAGTGTGCCTATCTAAATTCAGCAAAAAAAGAAACGTCCCTTTTTCAGGACCCTGTCTTTCACAGATAATTCGTAAAAATCCAAATAACTTCACAGATCTGCATTGTAAAGGGTTTAAACACTGTTTCCCATGCTTGTTCAATGAACAATAAACAATTAATGACCGTTCCACAGGTGCATGTTCATTAAGACACTAACAGCTTACAGATGGTAGGCAATTAAGGTCACAGTTATGAAAACTTAAGACACTAAAGAGGCCTTTCTACTGACTCTGAAAAACACCAAAAGAAAAATGCCCAGGGTCCCTGGTCATCTGTGTGAACGTGCCTTAGGCATGCTGCAAGGAGGCATGAGGACTACAGATGTGGCCAGGGCAATAAATTGCATGGTCCGTACTGTGAGACGCCTAAGACAGCGCTACAGGGAGACAAGATGCACAGCTGATTGTCCTCGCAGTGGCAGACCACGTGTAACAACACCTGCACAGGTTCAGTACATCCGAACATCACACCTGTAGGACAGGTACAGGAAGGAGGAACAAAAATAGCATAAATAGGAAAGTATACCAGTTTCCTTTGTGGACCAGGATGTTGACAACTGTGCCATACAGATTGCAAAATAGTTGGGAAGAGATTTTGATGTACTGATTCCATGGTACAGGGTGTATGAGTTGATATATAAAACAACGCAAGATTCAAGACTTTGTGCTTTTCAGCTAAAATTATTATATTAAGTTCTTGCCACCAACAAAATGTTGAATATTTGGGACATAAAATTATCAAAGCTCTGCAGATTTTGTTGTGAGGATACAGAATCAATTGACCATTTATTTTGGTATTTCCCTCAGGTAGCCTGCTTCTGGTCTCAGGTTCAGAAATAGCTGAAAATGTATAACATTAATTGAAAATTGACCCTAGAAATAGTACTGTTAGGAGATCTGGAGAGTCATTTACTAATATACAGTAATTTACTAATATACTAATACTCTTAGTAAAAGTATTTATTATCAACTCGCAATCTGTGGATTCTATTCGATTAGATAGATTGAAATTGTACATTAAACATCACAGCATAGTTGAAAGATATACTATGTTGCATAGAAATCCCGAAGAGGGTGGCCAGCAGAGATAGGTGGGATGGGCTGAAGGAAGCTGAGGGTTGGGATGTGGAATTGGAGGCAAGTGGGAGTGGAGTTGCTGGGCGGGAGATAGAATGATGGTCAAAGATAAAAGTGAATGACACTGATGGGCAGTGTTTTTACAGTTAATGCCGGTTTGCCAGAGGCAGATGTACACATGCATATACACACACTCTCAATGAAATACACACGGACACACACACATGTAAATAGCGCCAGGTATGCACTCAAACATATACAGTTGGCCTTGCTGTTATGATTTTAGTTGTCCTTGATGTTCTTTCTTTTTTTGCTTTGTTGTTTTCTGTTTTCCTTTGTCTTTTTCTTTTTTATCTTTAGTTCATTTTCTTGGTTGTTGGTGCATTGGGGGGGTTCTTGGGGGTGGGAAATGAATTATATATTATTTTTTTTTCTTGGGGGGTGACTGTGGGAGGGATCTTGGAGGGTTCGGGTCTCCGTTTTTGGCCCTGTGGGAGATCTGTCGACGTGCCCTTGAGCAGGGCGTTGACCCTGGATGCTTCTGTGCGTCGCTCTGAATGGGAGTCTGTTGGATGACTGGTATGGTGTAGTTGTTGAGCGGCTTCACTGCAAGTATATTGTATGTTTTGGATATTCAATCAAAAAAATCAAAAAATAAAATAAATAAAAATGAGCCAGTTCAGATGGGAGACTCGAGTGTGGGGGCGTCAGCTGATCTCATCAGCGGATATTGCACCAATTGGATTCACACTGGCGCGTGCTACTTACAGTACATGGGATGTATTAAAGTTGCCCAGATTACACATGCTTCCTCGATGCCGCATGTCAAGCACACGTATGCGCTGGTGTCTCTTGCTGCCATTGCCATTGCTGCAGTAACAAGCTGTTGCTCGCTATGCTTGCTGTGTTCTGATATCCCACCACCACCCCAGCCCCCACCTGTCTAGGTTCTGGGTTCCTTCCTTCAGGGGATTTGGTATAGCATATCGTGCTCACTGCCTGTAGTTATTTAATCATCTTTATATGATGCTTCACTCTGGCAGTAAGCTACCCTGAATGGGCAGAGCCTAATTCCAAGACTATTGTAATCTTTTCTAATATATGATTAATTGTGCTTGTGGTGTTTCCTTTCTGAACTCTGAAAGCATGCAATGTACAGACTGATCTTTGAAGGTGAACGCTGTATACACACGGCACCCTTGATACTTCTCCAGTTTTCTCAGTAAACAAGGATATGGTGTTATTTTTCCCTGGCATTCGGAAAGGTAGCGTTAACGGTATCGCTGCTGCTGCTGCCTCGGTTTCATGCCATATTCAACATCAAAGACCACTGCAGCCTTTTGAAAAGTCTATCTGACTATCTCTCAGTGCAGCTGTCCTACTAATTACAGTACACCCAATGTGATGGCACTATAAAAATGCCATGACTGATGCACACGTGCTCAAGTAATAACCAAACCCAGCGTGTTCGTGTCATCACGTCCCCTCTGTAGTTTATGTAAAAGAGCAACTTGTGCTTTAATCTGTATTCGGTTAGTTTCCCACTTCTGGGCGGTGTGTGAGGGAGGTGTGTGTTCTGTCGTGGTGTTTTCACATGAATCCTGTTGTTGTTTCTGAGAAAGTGAAAGCTTGACATCGAAGATAGATTATTCATTCATGTTGTTAGGTTCTAATTCTCAGAGTAAAAACTCAACGGACACTATGAAAGCTTAACCAAGTTTATTCTTTCCAGAGGATCAACACAGCTGCATTAGACAAAACATTTTCACACAAGCACTGATATTTAACCGTTCCTCGTAGGCTGAGTCTCCTGCTACCCATCTGTACAAGCATTGTTTTTTACTGTAGGGCAGGACACTAGTGATACGGGCCATACACTTTTATTTCTTCCTAAAGGTGACCTGACCTGACCTCAAACCCCTCCATCACTAATCTATGGCTCATTCCCCTTATCAATGCCTGCCACGTGTAATCGCTCCCCTGCACTCAGCACATTCCAAACTTCATTGCACACACTATATACCTTCCTCCTATAACCCTTAACTTCTGGTGTAGACACTAAACCTCAGCACTCCATCAGTGACATGAATAAGTATATTTTCATATTCTCAGATCCCAACAACTTTTATATAGGTGTGTGTGTATCCATTTGTGTGTGTGCTTCCCTGAGTTCACGTGTGTGCTTGCCAGCCCAGTGCTTTCAGGCAGGTGTGTGGGCGTGCATTTGTTTGCGTGCGTATGTGTGTTAGAGGGTTGATGAGAGAGACCTGTCGCTACCTGTCGATAACAGCTCAGCTGACCAGCTGCTACTGTCACTAGTTCTCTGTCATGACCATTGACCAACAGGTAGTGAGGAACAGGAAGTAGCAGGGGGTGCAGGGGGTGATTTAATCAGAGACAATAAAGTTGACATTGTCATCCCATCTCTGTCTCAGTGGTCCATTCAGAATGTCCCCCAAGAGTTGCTGAATTTCCTCTCCACTTCCATTCAAAGAAAGACAGAGAGTGAAAGATAGACAGAGAGGGAGGGGGGGGCAGGCACAGAGAAAGAGAGACAGAGAGAGTAGGTAGAGGGAGAGAGAGAAAAAAGACTGCAGTGAGAAGGTAGAGGGAGAGAGAAAGAGAGAGATAAAGAGGAAGAGAGAGAGCAGATAGAGTGTTCTTTACCTCATCTGGATGAGGTTGTCACAGAGTCACAGTGGCAGCCAGTCCCCAGCTGAGCCTGTCAGTGTTGCCTATCCATTGTTTTACGTCAGATGACGTCACTCCTAAGCGAAGCTCATCCCTCAACTGATTGGTGGAAGCATTCAGCATTTTGTGCCTCAGTGTGACTGGCTCAGTGTGACTGGATCAGCTAGCAAGCTAATGTTGGACAAATTTAAGCTAGCTTTCGTGCATATTGTCAAACTTCAGAAATGCTGCGCCTTTATACACAAAACCCCTTAGCTAGATGTAAAATGGTGCGACTACGACTTCCTCACCAAAAACACATCAACATTATTAACAGATAAACTGCTTTAGTTTAGATGAACAGCCTGTTTTGAGGATGAGATGGGGTTCATTAGGGGATGTCACCTAGGTCATATTGTTGAATGTTAGAAAGCACATTTTAGCCCAACTACTTTTGTTCAATCCCATGAGTCTTTGCGAGATACGAGACTGATCCGTGCAGGTGGAATCGTAGCGCTATCTGACATAAGATAATGTAGCCTGTCAGAGTTCTCCCTTTCACTCTTCTCTGCTCATGAGCTCGCCAATCATGTTCAGTCTTGGGATGTCTAGAACTCTATTGGAGGGATGAGACACATTCTTCTAAGAGAAATTCCATAATTTGATGTTTTGTTGATGGTGGGGGAAAATGCTGTCTCAGGCACCGCTCCAGAATCTCCCATAAGTGTTCAATTGGGTTGAGATCTGGTGACTGAGACAGGATGATGGGATGTTAATTGTTTAATTAACTCAGGAACCACACCTGTGTGGAAGAACCTGTTTTCAATATACTTTGTATCCTTCATTTACTTTATTTTGGTAGTTACCTGCAGGTTAGAGGTTAACTACAACTGAAACAGAGGGCACAGATTTTACTGATTCAAACTACAAGTTAGACTTTTCTTTTACTCAAATGTACACTCAAACTATACAAGATAAGTACAGCCTCTAGTTAAACTGCTCACAGACTGGCACACATAGCTGTGGGAAGTAGTTTGGGGGTTTATTAATGTTTTCTTGTAAATGTGCTGTAGCACCCTCATCACCCCTACTTCCAGGGGCTATGCTGGTACCTGGAAGCTCTAACGGCATACTCCAGCAGACAAATAGGGACATTTGACACATAGGTCTATATATAGCTAACCCTCCTGGACTTATCACTACAACCTATTGCTAACTCACTGTCTGACCATGCCATTCAAGTGGGGGAAAGAAATATCCCCGAGTACTGAACCTCAATTCTATTAAACATTCATATTCACTGCATTAGCACATCGTTAGAAAATACATGTGTGCTGTAAGAGGCTATGGACTGACAAGAAACCTAATTAAATTTTCAAACCGAACTCACTGTTGACTACTTTAGGCTAGATAAAGGCTCTCACATTGCACTCACGAAATTAGAGACCTCATCCAAAGACACTTTGGCATGCACGGGATGGTGTTCACTTCCGAAACTCCATAACTCACAAGCCAAAGCATGACTCGTCTGTGCTGGGATCCGATGATGACGTGGTCCGAATCTCAGCGAGCCTGAACAGATGATGATGAGCGGGAGCGCCCCGGCCCGCGCGCGCGCCCCATATTAATCTGTTGAAGCTAGGTCGCTGTCTTTTCAGCACCATGGACCGTGTGGAGAGAAACCTGTCCGAGCAGCAACAACCTGCAACATCTTCGTGACCAGAATCAATCCTACACCTTTTCCCAGGATAGTAACTTTCGGTAAAATTAGAATTGCCTTGCTATTAATTAAAGTATTTAGGTTTGGAGAGGGAAAACAGATTGCTCTATGACAATTGCGACTAGGGCATTTATCATTATGTTGTTGGATGGCTTATGATAGTATTTGATTGCAGCTCTCAGACAATTAATTTAAATGGTTTTGAAGTTCTGTTGACTTCAGTAAATGATCTCGTGTCAGTTCCGAAGTCCAGAACTATGTCTACCATCTGATTTATGTTATTGTGTGTTTTGGTGATGAAGACAAGGGTTTAGTCTAGGCTATTTAACCTATCGATTTGATTCAACGAAGAACATTAATTTCGCGAGGAGGAGTTTTCCAAACACACAAGGAATCTGTGCTCGTATCCGGCATGCCGGCTTTCTTAGTTGGACTTTTATACCTAGTGAGTGGATTCACGGTGCGCGCTCAGGATGCGACAGGTAGCCGCTTCTTCTGCTCCGCCATCCCGGCGGGCGCCGACCCTAGCTGCTCGTTCGACCCCAACGGTAACCGCGTGCAGAGCACCAGCCCCGTGGAGGACGAGCTACGGAACACCATCCTCCAACTCCGGGAGACCATCCTCCAGCAGAAGGAGACTATCGTGAGTCAGCAGGGCACTATGAAGGAGCTGAACTCCAAACTGGCCCGCTGCGAGGCGGCCGCTGAGGACTCTGCGGGCACGTCCAGGGGCCAGAGCTCCAGGCGGAAGGACTACAGTAAGAACACAATGGGAGACCTTCCCAGAGACCCCACGGAAACTATAGACCAGCTGGGAAAGACCATACAGGGGCTCAAGGGTCGGCTGGAGAATCTGGAGGTGAGATAAGGAGGCTGTAGTGGCTACAGTAAATTAATGTCAAATGTGTTTTCTATTATTATACACTGTAGCATTTTTGCATGGAGGTTAATATATGAATATATCCCTATATGAATATGGATGTTTGTGGTTATAGCGACAGTAAATTATAATGATCATGCTTTTCATATCGCTCTTACATTGTGTATGGAGGTTACTCACCCCTTTTACCCTTTCACCACAAATGTGTAGCACCCACCACATCAGACATGTCTGATACTGAATGTAGCCTACACGATAAGACCACCCACTTACTCTTCCTTAACATCAAAGGATAATGTAGTGTAGTATGTCAGAAGCATTATGCTTATCCTTGATGAATCAAAGCAGCTGATATGAATAGACAATCAGCACACATAAATTGGTGTCAAAAGTGTCGAGCAGAGATGTGTATTTTCAATAATTCATATAAATTTTTCCGTGCGGCACCATGCAGTCTTGTCATTTTTCCATTTATGCCACAAATCATACAAACATTTCTACTGGCTTTGTATCCACTGTATCATGGATGAGGTCCTATCTACGCAGCAAAAATGACTTTTGTGGGTATGCCCACCATAGAATCAAATTCAAATTCTATGATGCCCACAGCTTGGTTAGTTAAGGTGATTAATCTCATGAATCTATTATATTGTCGTCACAATCAAAGTCATGTGGGAGTGGCAGCCCCTGGCACAACCACACTGATAGCATTTCTTTCTGGTGCCAGTGAATGAGGGTGCTGGTCTCACGTGGCTTCATGATGATCATATCTCTGGTTGCACCCCAAATGGCACCCTGTTACCTTTATAGTGCACTACAAGGAAAATGGTGCTACTTGAGATGCAGCCCGTATCTCTCTGATAATATTGAGGTCATGCATGTTATTGGGCGGCAGGTAGCCTAGTGGTTAGAGCGTTGGACTTGTAACCGGAGGGCTGCAAGTTCAAATCCCCGAGCTGACAAGGTAAAAATCTGTCGTTCTGCCCCTGAACAAGGCAGTTAACCCACTGTTCCCCGGGCGCCGAAGACGTGGATGTCGATTAAAAAAGGCAGCCCCCCGCACCTCTCTGATTCAGAGGGGTTGGGTTAAATGCGGAAGACACATTTCGGTTGAAGGCATTTGGTTGTACAACTGACTAATAATGGTGACTTTGTAACTGTGCAATCCGTTTGCTGCTGATGTAGCCTTTATCTATAAGCACCAATCCTTTATGTCGTTAGTAGATATAATACATGATTGCACAGTGTGGAATAAAACTCTCTCTCTCTCTCTCTCTCTCTCTCTCTCTCTCTCTCTCTCTCTCTCTCTCTCTCTCTCTCTCTCTCTCTCTCTCTCTCTCTCTCTCTCTCTCTCTCTCTCTCTCTCTGTACAGTTGAAGTTGGAGGTTTACATACACCTTAGCCAAATACATTGAAACTCAGTTTTTCACAATTCATTGTGACATTTAATTCCAGTAAAAAATTCCCTGTCTTAGGTCAATTAGGATCACCACTTTATTTTAAGAATGCGAAATGTCAGAATAATAGTAGAGAATTATTTATTGTTGCTTTTATTTCTTTCATCACATTCCCAGTGGGTCAGAAGTTTACATACACTCAATTATTATTTGGTAGCATTGCCTTTAAATTGTTTAACTTGGGTGAACATTTCTGGGTAGCCTTCCACAAGATTCCCACAGTAAGTTGGTGTAACTGAGTCAGGTTTGTAGGCCTCCTTGCTCGCACACATTCTTTCAGTTCTGCCCACAAATCTTGTATAGGATTGAGGTCAGGGCTTTGTGATGGCCACTCCAATACCTTAACTTTGTTGTCCTTAAGCCATTTTGCCACAACTTTGGAAGTATGCTTGGGGTCCTTGTCCATTTGGAAGATCCATTTGCGACCAAGCTTTAACTTCCTGACTGATGTCTTGAGATGTTGCTTCAATATATCCACAAAATTTTACTTCCTCATGATGCCATCTATTTTGTGAAGTGCACCAGTCCCTCTTGCAGCAAAGCACCACCACAACATGATGCTGCCACCCCCGTGCTTCACGGTTGGGATGGTGTTCTTCGGCTTGCAAGCCTCCCCCTTTTTCCTCCAAATATAAAGATGGTCATTATGGCCAAATAGTTCTATTTTTGTTTAATCAGACCGGATGAAATTTCTCCAAAAAGTACAATCTTTCTCCCCATGTGCAGTTGCAAACCATAGTCTGGCTTTTTTATGTCGCTTTTGGAGCAGTGGCTTCTTCCTTGCTGAGCGGCCTTTCAGGTTATGTCAATATAGGACTCGTTTTACTGTGGATATAGATATATTTGTACCTGTTTCCTCCAGCATCTTCACAAGGTCCTTTGCTGTTGTTCTGGGATTGATTTGCACTTTTCGCACCAAAGTGCGTTCATGTCTAGGAGACAGAACGCTTCTCTTTCCTGAGCGATATGACGGCTGTGTGGTCCCATGGTGTTTATACTTGCGTACTATTGTTTGTACAGATGAACGTGGTACCTTGAGGCGTTTGGAAATTGCTCCCAAGGATGAACCAGACTTGTGGAGGTCTAAAAAAAAAAATCTGAGGTCTTGGCTGATTTCTTTTGATTTTCCCATGATGTCAAGCAAAGAGGCACTGAGTTTGAAGGTAGGCCTTGAAATACATCCACAGGTCCACCTCTAAATGACTGAAATTATGTCAATTAGCCTATCAGAAGCTTCTAAAGCCATGACATCATTTTCTGGAATTTTCCAAGCTGTTTAAATGCACAGTCAACTTAGTGTATGTAAACTTCTGACCCACTGGAATTGTGAAATAATCTGTCTGTAAACAATAGTTGGAAAAATTACTTGTGTAATGCTTAACTGACTTGCCAAAACTATAGTTTGTTAACTAGAAATGTGTGGAGTGGTTGAAAAAGTGTATGTAAACTTCCGACTTCAGCTGTATATAAATTAGTGATATAGGTTATTCCATCAGTTTTTTTTAATAAGTAAAATCTTATGCACAAGGCAAATTACATCCTCTGTGGTTAGGCCCCTCATAAATAAACTGGACTAATTCAAATTAATGTTTTTCAAAAGTGTTCTTGTGTGTGTTTGTTTTTGTGTTTGGGGTGCTGCACTTAATTATTACTCCAACGGGTCCCTGAAAGGACCTCCCCAACATATATATTGTCCCTGTTCCCTGATCCTACCTCCACTCTGAACACAGCAGAACACAACCTGTGACTGAACGACGGAACGTCCGGATAGGGGATTACCTCTCTCTCTCCTCCCTCCACCGCAGCAGCAGCAGTTACGCGCCAACACGTCAGCGGCAGCAGCAGCAGGTGCGGGTGGGAATGCAGTGGGGCCCCTACCGGCGGAGCTGCGGGAGCTGCTGAAGCACCGTTTGGGGGCCCTAGAGGGCCAGCTTCTGAGGAAGGTGGCCGAGCTGGAGGCAGAGAAGAGCCAGCTGTACAACGAGACGGCTGCCCACCGTCAGCGCACCGAGAGCACCCTCACCTCACTGCTGGAGAGGATCACAGAGCTGGAGAGAAGTAAGGGATATGTTCTCACTGACCCTCCCTCAGTCTTACTATTTCTCATCCTCACTCTTTCTCAGTCTCCATCTTTATTTACCCAGGCCAGAGGATCACAGAGCTGGAGAGTAGGGGGTTTATTTCCCCTCACTTCCTTTCTCCCTCTATTTTTGCAGGTCCCCAAAAACTCACCTCCCACTGCATCCTCTCTCTGTGGCCTTCTCTTGTTGTTTCTCTTTCTTTGACACTCTCTCTCTCTCTCTCTCTCTCTCTCTCTCTCTCTCTCTCTCTCTCTCTCTCTCTCTCTCTCTCTCTCTCCTTGATTATTTTGACTACAGACCCAACCACTCACATTCCGACTGTGACTGCCTCTTCCTCCTTATTTTGGAATCTACAACACACATTCATTATTTTGTTTATTCGGGATCCCCAATACCTGTTACTATAGCAGCAGAGACATATGCTGAGATTTGGGTGGGGAGGCAGAGACTGTCTGACCATCCGATGTCTGTCATTGATCAGGCTCTCTCCATGCACCCGAGTCTTCTCATTTTGATTCTGCCCCTCTCTCCCTCTAATTCATTATTTTCTTTCATTCTTCTCTGTGTTTCTCTCTCTTTTGCTCTCACTCTCATCTCACTGCTTCCAGAAAGACAGACTGTCTCTGATTCTCTCTCACTCTCATTGTAACAGATGTGTATACAATATGCTGTCTTACTGACACCTCATCAATGTTTCAATTAAGACTGGAAACAATACAAGCTGTTATACTTCCACCAACCAGTGCCCATCCACATTTGCATTAATGTTCAATCATCATCATAATGTATGCCATTTAGCAGCCGCTTCTGTCCAAAGCCACTTACGGTTTTACGTATGGGTGATATTTTTTTTTTACCTAAGCTAATTCATTTCTTAAAAAAATGAAGGAGGAGCAAGATAGAGAGAGTGAGAGAGAGAGAGAGAGAGATATATATATTTTGTCTTTTATTTTTTGTACTTGCAAATGCAGCTAGCTAGGTTAGCCTACTCAAACATCCGACTCAGAGGGATGCTACAGTATATTAGCTAGCTGGGTGTGACTATCCAACACTGGAACTCTTCCAAGTCAAGGTAACCTTTTGGTTTAACCAACGTATTGCCACCGGAGCCCACCAGTGTAACTGCTAACCTGCTTACTAACTGTCCACTGTACTGCATGGTTCTAGCAGGTTTACTAACGCGTTATTTCTATGAGCTATGTTGACTCTGACGCTACTTTAGCTAATGTGGTGACAACGAAGTAGGCTGTGTGTAGTGGTTATGATATGAATGTTTGGCTTGGAAAGGTTTTTTCGCCTGGTCACAGACAGATTATGTGTTGTGCATTGAAGTCCACATGCGAAGGGAAAAACTGAGAGGAGGAGAGCACGTAGATGTGAGAAGGAATACAACAAGCTGTTTGTATGTGGCTATGAAAGTTAAACTTTTTGCGTGTGATTAGGGATGTATTCATTCCTCCGAATAAAGCAAACAGAATTAAACGGAACGAAACGGGGGTAAACATACCTGAATTTGTCCAATAGAAACTCTCGTTACCAACTGTTAGACTAATGACTACACCCTAGATCAGCTAGATACAGCCAAGAGTGTGCAAGGCGGTATTGAATGTGTCACTGTCTGTCCATGTGTCACTGTCTGTCACCTCAAATCTTTCTCTCGACCTGTGTGCACCTACTATATGTTATACACTTTAATTCATATGCTAGGTTGTAGCAACCTCATGATGGGTACAGGGAAAATTTGAGCATAATTTAGTATCTTAAACCTATGGATGTTATATTGAACTGGGTGAATGGTATAAGAATGACAGTCATCTAATATGCTGTAACAGAAACAAAAATGGCCACCCACATCTTAAACGGCACCAACCGCCACTGTCATCATCACCATTACCATCACCAACATTGAACCCTTACAGCCAATTTACGAAAGTCCAACATCGAACCCTTACAGCCAATTAACGAAAGTCCAACATCGAACCCTTACAGACAATTTACGACAGTCCAACATCGAACCCTTACAGACAATTTATGACAGTCCAACATCGAACCCTTACAGACAATTTACGAAAGTCCAACATTGAACCCTTACAGCCAGTTCACGAAAGTCCAACATCGAACCCTTACAGCCAATTTACGACAGTCCAACATCGAACCCTTACAGCCAATTTACGACAGTCCAACATCGAACCCTTACAGCCAATTTACGAAAGTCCAACATCGAACCCTTACAGCCAATTTACGACAGTCCAACATCGAACCCTTACAGTCAATTTACGAAAGTCCAACATCGAACCCTTACAGCCAATTTACGAAAGTCCAACATCGAACCCTTACAGCCAATTTACGACAGTCCAACATCGAATCCTTACAGTAAATTTACGAAAGTCCAACATCGAACCCTTACAGCCATTTTACGACAGTCCAACATCGAACCCTTACAGGCAATTTACGAAAGTCCAACATCGAACCCTTACAGCCAAGCGGTAGTAGACAGCGGTAGTAGGCAGCAGTAGTAGACAGCGGTAGTAGATAGTGGTAGTAGGCAGCGGTAGTAGGCAGCGGTAGTAGGCAGCGGTAGTAGACAGTGGTAGTAGATAGTGGTAGTAGGCAGCGGTAGCAGATAGTGGTAGTAGACAGTGGTAGTAGACAGTACTAACAGTGGAAGGCTGTCTGTCTGCTTTGGACGATGCACTGTTGGGCTTCTACTATCATCGACTGCAGACACGGTCTGATATCGGCTTGCTTCCCATAGTAACCAATGGTCCAATAAGAGCCCCCTATGTGGGCAGACTCAGACACGGTGGTGTATGTGAACAGTGCAGGTCATGACCGATGAAAGTGATGGATACTACCTCTATCTAATCATTATCTAATCATTTTCACACCTCTGTTTGTCTTCAGGTAACAACGCGTTTAAGTCACCCGAGGATTTCAAGGTGTCTCTCCCCCTGCGCACCAACTACCTGTACGGACGCATCAAGAAGAGTCTCCCTGAGATGTATGCCTTCACAGTGTGTATGTGGCTGAAGTCCAGCGCCAGCCCTGGTATAGGAACCCCCTTCTCCTACGGGGTGCCAGGACAGGCCAATGAGATCGTGCTCATCGAGTGGGGCAACAACCCCATAGAGCTGTTGGTCAACGACAAAGTAAGTCCTAGTCTTTTATTGATTGTCCATTACAAAATCAACTCCTGGGCTATGGCGACGAAAGACAAATTTACTCTAAAGAACTTGGTTACAGTTGAGCATGTATCATTGTGCATTTTCTATTACAAAAACAAACGATTGAATAGTGACAATTGAATAGTGACGATTGAATAGACGCAGAACAGTCAAGCCAGCACAGAAAATGAACTGAAATGGAGTCATGTTGTAGACCTTACAGTCTGTTTTCAGGGGGTAGACCCAACAGGAACTTGAACCTGGGTCCAGCAACTATCAACGCAACACCTTGGCCGTTACACCAAGAGGCCCACACTTCTTGTCGAGGGTCCTAGGTTGGCTTAAGGTCGCTTCAATATTGACATTAAATACTGAGAATCAGACACTTTCCCCACTTGTTAACCAATGCTTTTTGAAGGAAGACAATTTCCAATGTGCTCAAAAAGAAGATACAATTAATATTTCATCAGTTTCTGTCTTCAAAGGAATACAACCATGGCAATCATGGTGTTTGAATAGACAACACTAATAGTTATTTTTTCTGTGCGTTACTGCTGGATAACTGAACCTAGGGGCTCAGAGGGAATTGAGTTTGGCTGAAGTGAAGTAGGGTGGGATTTTTTGGATTTGGGTTTGTGTTGGGCATCTGGTTTATTGGCAGAGCCAGTTTTCTCCACAGTTCTGGTTTCACCATGCATTATACATGTGTGTATGTTAGACAAACACTAGAAATGAAGAGAGAGAGAGAGAGAGAGAGAGAGAGAGAGAGAGAGAGAGAGAGAGAGAGAGAGAGAGAGAGAGAGAGAGAGAGGGGGGGAGCAGGAGCAGCAGATACAGGAATATAGAAGAGGAACCAATACAGCACCAGAGAAAAATAGAACCAATACAGCACCAGAGAATAGAGGAACCAATACAGCACCAGAGAGTAGAGGAACCAATACAGCACCAGCGAATAGAGGAACCAATACAGCACCAGCGAGTAGAGGAACCAATACAGCACCAGAGAGTAGAGGAACCAATACAGCACCAGAGAGTAGAGGAACCAATACAGCACCAGAGAAAAATAGAACCAATACAGCACCAGAGAATAGAGGAACCAATACAGCACCAGAGAATAGAGGAACCAATACAGCACCAGAGAAAAATAGAACCAATACAGCACCAAAGAGTAGAGGAACCAATACAGCACCAGAGAACAGAGGAACCAATACAGCACCAGAGAATAGAGGAACCAATACAGCACCAGAGAGTAGAGGAACCAATACAGCACCAGAGAGTAGAGGAACCAATACAGCACCAGAGAACAGAGGAACCAATACAGCACCAGAGAATAGAGGAACCAATACAGCACCAGAGAATAGAGGAACCAATACAGCACCAGAGAGTAGAGGAACCAATACAGCACCAGAGAAAAATAGAACCAATACAGCACCAGAGAGTAGAGGAACCAATACAGCACCAGAGAACAGAGGAACCAATACAGCACCAGAGAATAGAGGAACCAATACAGCACCAGAGAGTAGAGGAACCAATACAGCACCAGAGAGTAGAGGAACCAATACAGCACCAGAGAACAGAGGAACCAATACAGCACCAGAGAATAGAGGAACCAATACAGCACCAGAGAACAGAGGAACCAATACAGCACCAGAGAACAGAGGAACCAATACAGCACCAGAGAATAGAGGAACCAATACAGCACCAGAGAGTAGAGGAACCAATACAGCACCAGAGAGTAGAGGAACCAATACAGCACCAGAGAGTAGAGGAACCAATACAGCACCAGAGAAAAATAGAACCAATACAGCACCAGAGAATAGAGGAACAAATACAGCACCAGAGAGTAGAGGAACCAATACAGCACCAGAGAGTAGAGGAACCAATACAGCACCAGAGAATAGAGGAACCAATACAGCACCAGAGAATAGAGGAACCAATACAGCACCAGAGAGTAGAGGAACCAATACAGCACCAGAGAACAGAGGAATCAATACAGCACCAGAGAATAGAGGAACCAATACAGCACCAGAGAGTAGAGGAACCAATACAGCACCAGAGAACAGAGGAACCAATACAGCACCAGAGAGTAGAGGAACCAATACAGCACCAGAGAATAGAGGAACCAATACAGCACCAGAGAATAGAGGAACCAATACAGCACCAGAGAATAGAGGAACCAATACAGCACCAGAGAAAAATAGAACCAATACAGCACCAGAGAATAGAGGAACCAATACAGCACCAGAGAGTAGAGGAACCAATACAGCACCAGAGAATAGAGGAACCAATACAGCACCAGAGAATAGAGGAACCAATACAGCACCAGAGAATAGAGGAACCAATACAGCACCAGAGAGTAGAGGAACCAATACAGCACCAGAGAGTAGAGGAACCAATAGAGCACCAGAGAATAGAGGAACCAATACAGCACCAGAGAATAGAGGAACCAATACAGCACCAGAGAATAGAGGAACCAATACAGCACCAGAGAGTAGAGGAACCAATACAGCACCAGAGAACAGAGGAACCAATACAGCACCAGAGAATAGAGGAACCAATACAGCACCAGAGAGTAGAGGAACCAATACAGCACCAGAGAAAAATAGAACCAATACAGCACCAGAGAGTAGAGGAACCAATACAGCACCAGAGAACAGAGGAACCAATACAGCACCAGAGAATAGAGGAACCAATACAGCACCAGAGAGTAGAGGAACCAATACAGCACCAGAGAATAGAGGAACCAATACAGCACCAGAGAGTAGAGGAACCAATACAGCACCAGAGAAAAGAGGAACCAATACAGCACCAGAGAAAAATAGAACCAATACAGCACCACAGAGTAGAGGAAACAATACAGCACCAGAGAAAAATAGAACCAATACAGCACCAGAGAAAAATAGAACCAATACAGCACCAGAGAATATAGGAACCAATACAGCACCAGAGAAAAATAGAACCAATACAGCACCAGAGAATAGAGGAACCAATACAGCACCAGAGAAAAATAGAACCAATACAGCACCAGAGAGTAGAGGAACCAATACAGCACCAGAGAGTAGAGGAACCAATACAGCACCAGAGAAAAATAGAACAAGTACAGCACCAGAGAATAGAGGAACCAATACAGCACCAGAGAAAAATAGAACCAATACAGCACCAGAGAGTAGAGGAACCAATACAGCACCAGAGAGTAGAGGAACCAATACAGCACCAGAGAAAAATAGAACCAATACAGCACCAGAGAGTAGAGGAACCAATACAGCACCAGAGAATAGAGGAACCAATACAGCACCAGAGAAAAATAGAACCAATACAGCACCAGAGAATAGAGGAACCAATACAGCACCAGAGAGTAGAGGAACCAATACAGCACCAGCGAATAGAGGAACCAATACAGCACCAGCGAGTAGAGGAACCAATACAGCACCAGAGAGTAGAGGAACCAATACAGCACCAGAGAGTAGAGGAACCAATACAGCACCAGAGAAAAATAGAACCAATACAGCACCAGAGAGTAGAGGAACCAATACAGCACCAGAGAATAGAGGAACCAATACAGCACCAGAGAGTAGAGGAACCAATACAGCACCAGAGAAAAATAGAACCAATACAGCACCAGAGAGTAGAGGAACCAATACAGCACCAGAGAACAGAGGAACCAATACAGCACCAGAGAGTAGAGGAACCAATACAGCACCAGAGAACAGAGGAACCAATACAGCACCAGAGAATAGAGGAACCAATACAGCACCAGAGAACAGAGGAACCAATACAGCACCAGAGAACAGAGGAACCAATACAGCACCAGAGAATAGAGGAACCAATACAGCACCAGAGAGTAGAGGAACCAATACAGCACCAGAGAGTAGAGGAACCAATACAGCACCAGAGAGTAGAGGAACCAATACAACACCAGAGAATAGAGGAACCAATACAGCACCAGAGAGTAGAGGAACCAATACAGCACCAGAGAGTAGAGGAACCAATACAGCACCAGAGAATAGAGGAACCAATACAGCACCAGAGAGTAGAGGAACCAATACAGCACCAGAGAGTAGAGGAACCAATACAGCACCAGAGAACAGAGGAACCAATACAGCACCAGAGAATAGAGGAACCAATACAGCACCAGAGAGTAGAGGAACCAATACAGCACCAGAGAGTAGAGGAACCAATACAGCACCAGAGAACAGAGGAACCAATACAGCACCAGAGAATAGAGGAACCAATACAGCACCAGAGAGTAGAGGAACCAATACAGCACCAGAGAGTAGAGGAACCAATACAGCACCAGAGAACAGAGGAACCAATACAGCACCAGAGAATAGAGGAACCAATACAGCACCAGAGAACAGAGGAACCAATACAGCACCAGAGAACAGAGGAACCAATACAGCACCAGAGAATAGAGGAACCAATACAGCACCAGAGAGTAGAGGAACCAATACAGCACCAGAGAGTAGAGGAACCAATACAGCACCAGAGAGTGGAGGAACCAATACAGCACCAGAGAAAAATAGAACCAATACAGCACCAGAGAATAGAGGAACCAATACAGCACCAGAGAATAGAGGAACCAATACAGCACCAGAGAAAAATAGAACCAATACAGCACCAGAGAATAGAGGAACCAATACAGCACCAGAGAGTAGAGGAACCAATACAGCACCAGAGAATAGAGGAACCAATACAGCACCAGAGAACAGAGGAACCAATACAGCACCAGAGAATAGAGGAACTAATACAGCACCAGAGAGTAGAGGAACCAATACAGCACCAGAGAATAGAGGAACCAATACAGCACCAGAGAGTAGAGGAACCAATACAGCACCAGAGAAAAGAGGAACCAATACAGCACCAGAGAAAAATAGAACCAATACAGCACCAGAGAATATAGGAACCAATACAGCACCAGAGAAAAATAGAACCAATACAGCACCAGAGAATAGAGGAACCAATACAGCACCAGAGAAAAATAGAACCAATACAGCACCAGAGAGTAGAGGAACCAATACAGCACCAGAGAGTAGAGGAACCAATACAGCACCAGAGAAAAATAGAACAAGTACAGCACCAGAGAATAGAGGAACCAATACAGCACCAGAGAAAAATAGAACCAATACAGCACCAGAGAATAGAGGAACCAATACAGCACCAGAGAATAGAGGAACCAATACAGCACCAGAGAAAAATAGAACCAATACAGCACCAGAGAATAGAGGAACCAATACAGCACCAGAGAGTAGAGGAACCAATACAGCACCAGAGAATAGAGGAACCAATACAGCACCAGAGAGTAGAGGAACCAATACAGCACCAGAGAGTAGAGGAACCAATACAGCACCAGAGTAGAGGAACCAATACAGCACCAGAGAAAAATAGAACCAATACAGCACCAGAGAGAGAGGATACAGCACCAGAACAGAGGAACCAATACAGCACCAGAGAGTAGAGGAACCAATACAGCACCAGAGAATAGAGGAACCAATACAGCACCAGAACCAGAGAGTAGAGGAACCAATACAGCACCAGAGAAAAATAGAACCAATACAGCACCAGAGAGTAGAGGAACCAATACAGCACCAGAGAATAGAGGAACCAATACAGCACCAGAGAATAGAGGAACCAATACAGCACCAGAGAGTAGAGGAACCAATACAGCACCAGAGAACAGAGGAACCAATACAGCACCAGAGAATAGAGGAACCAATACAGCACCAGAGAGTACAGCACCAGAGGAACCAATACAGCACCAGAGAGTAGAGGAACCAATACAGCACCAGAGAATATACAGCACCAGAGAATAGAGGAACCAATACAGCACCAGAGAATAGAGGAACCAATACAGCACCAGAGAACCAATACAGCACCAGAGAATAGAGGAACCAATACAGCACCAGAGAGTAGAGGAACCAATACAGCACCAGAGAATAGAGGAACCAATACAGCACCAGAGAGTAGAGGAACCAATACAGCACCAGAGAGAATAGAGGAACCAATACAGCACCAGAGAGTAGAGGAACCAATACAGCACCAGAGAATAGAGGAACCAATACAGCACCAGAGAGTAGAGGAACCAATACAGCACCAGAGAGTAGAGGAACCAATACAGCACCAGAGAACAGAGGAACCAATACAGCACCAGAGAATAGAGGAACCAATACAGCACCAGAGAGTAGAGGAACCAATACAGCACCAGAGAAGAGGAACCAATACAGCACCAGAGAGTAGAGGAACCAATACAGCACCAGAGAATAGAGGAACCAATACAGCACCAGAGAATAGAGGAACCAATACAGCACCAGAGAATAGAGGAACCAATACAGCACCAGAGAGAGAACCAATACAGCACCAGAGAGGAACCAATACAGCACCAGAGAATAGAGGAACCAATACAGCACCAGAGAGTAGAGGAACCAATACAGCACCAGAGAATAGAGGAACCAATACAGCACCAGAGAATAGAGGAACCAATACAGCACCAGAGAAAAATAGAACCAATACAGCACCAGAGAGGAACCAATACAGCACCAGAGAAGAGGAACCAATACAGCACCAGAGAAAGAGGAACCAATACAGCACCAGAGGAGAACCAATACAGCACCAGAGAAAAATAGAACCAATACAGCACCAGAGAATAGAGGAACCAATACAGCACCAGAGAAAAATAGAGGAACCAATACAGCACCAGAGAAGTAGAGGAACCAATACAGCACCAGAGAATAGAGGAACCAATACAGCACCAGAGAAAAATAGAACCAATACAGCACCAGAGAATAGAGGAACCAATACAGCACCAGAGAGAGAACCAATACAGCACCAGAGAGTAGAGGAACCAATACAGCACCAGAGAGAACCAATACAGCACCAGAGAAGAACCAATACAGCACCAGAGAATAGAGGAACCAATACAGCACCAGAGAAAAATAGAACCAATACAGCACCAGAGAATAGAGGAACCAATACAGCACCAGAGAATAGAGGAACCAATACAGCACCAGAGAAAAATAGAACCAATACAGCACCAGAGAATAGAGGAACCAATACAGCACCAGAGAAAAATAGAACCAATACAGCACCAGAGAATAGAGGAACCAATACAGCACCAGAGAATAGAGGAACCAATACAGCACCAGAGAATAGAGGAACCAATACAGCACCAGAGAATAGAGGAACCAATACAGCACCAGAGAATAGAGGAACCAATACAGCACCAGAGAATAGAGGGAACCAATACAGCACCAGAGAATAGAGGAACCAATACAGCACCAGAGAATAGAGGAACCAATACAGCACCAGAGAGTAGAGGAACCAATACAGCACCAGAGAACAAATAGAACCAATACAGCACCAGAGAATAGAGGAACCAATACAGCACCAGAGAGTAGAGGAACCAATACAGCACCAGAGAAAATAGGAACCAATACAGCACCAGAGAGTAGAGGAACCAATACAGCACCAGAGAGAGAACCAATACAGCACCAGAGTAGAGGAACCAATACAGCACCAGAGAGTAGAGGAACCAATACAGCACCAGAGAATAGAGGAACCAATACAGCACCAGAGAGTAGAGGAACCAATACAGCACCAGAGAAAGAGGAACCAATACAGCACCAGAGAATAGAGGAACCAATAACAGCACCAGAGAATAGAGGAACCAATACAGCACCAGAGAATAGAGGAACCAATACAGCACCAGAGAATAGAGGAACCAATACAGCACCAGAGAATAGAGGAACCAATACAGCACCAGAGAGTAGAGGAACCAATACAGCACCAGAGAGTAGAGGAACCAATACAGCACCAGAGAATAGAGGAACCAATACAGCACCAGAGAATAGAGGAACCAATACAGCACCAGAGAGTAGAGGAACCAATACAGCACCAGAGAATAGAGGAACCAATACAGCACCAGAGAAAAATAGGAACCAATACAGCACCAGAGAGTAGAGGAACCAATACAGCACCAGAGAGTAGAGGAACCAATACAGCACCAGAGAAAAATAGAACCAATACAGCACCAGAGAATAGAGGAACCAATACAGCACCAGAGAGTAGAGGAACCAATACAGCACCAGAGAGTAGAGGAACCAATACAGCACCAGAGAACAGAGGAACCAATACAGCACCAGAGAATAGAGGAACCAATACAGCACCAGAGAGTAGAGGAACCAATACAGCACCAGAGAAAAATAGAACCAATACAGCACCAGAATAGAGGAACCAATACAGCACCAGACAGAGGAACCAATACAGCACCAGAGAATAGAGGAACCAATACAGCACCAGAGAATAGAGGAACCAATACAGCACCAGAGAGTAGAGGAACCAATACAGCACCAGAGAATGAGGAACCAATACAGCACCAGAGAATAGAGGAACCAATACAGCACCAGAGAGTAGAGGAACCAATACAGCACCAGAGTAGAGGAACCAATACAGCACCAGAGAATAGAGAACCAATACAGCACCAGAGAATAGAGGAACCAATACAGCACCAGAGAACAGAGGAACCAATACAGCACCAGAGAATAGAGGAACCAATACAGCACCAGAGAGTAGAGGAACCAATACAGCACCAGAGAATAGAGGAACCAATACAGCACCAGAGAATAGAGGAACCAATACAGCACCAGAGAAAAGAGGAACCAATACAGCACCAGAGAATAGAGGAACCAATACAGCACCAGAGAATAGAGGAACCAATACAGCACCAGAGAGAATAGAGGAACCAATACAGCACCAGAGAGGAACCAATACAGCACCAGAGAGTAGAGGAACCAATACAGCACCAGAGAAAATAGAACCAATACAGCACCAGAGAATAGAGGAACCAATACAGCACCAGAGAGAGAGGAACCAATACAGCACCAGAGAGAGGAACCAATACAGCACCAGAGAATAGAGGAACCAATACAGCACCAGAGAGAACCAATACAGCACCAGAGAATAGAGGAACCAATACAGCAATACAGCACCAGAGAATAGAGGAACCAATACAGCACCAGAGAATAGAAGGAACCACAGCACCAGAGAATAGAACCAATACAGCACCAGAGGAACCAATACAGCACCAGAGTAGAGGAACCAATACAGCACCAGAGAATAGAGGAACCAATACAGCACCAGAGAGTAGAGGAACCAATACAGCACCAGAGAGTAGAGAACCAATACAGCACCAGAGTAGAATAGGAACCAATACAGCACCAGAGAGTAGAGGAACCAATACAGCACCAGAGAATAGAGGAACCAATACAGCACCAGAGAGTAGAGGAACCAATACAGCACCAGAGAGAGAACCAATACAGCACCAGAGAATAGAGGAACCAATACAGCACCAGAGAATAGAGGAACCAATACAGCACCAGAGAATAGAGGAACCAATACAGCACCAGAGAGTAGAGGAACCAATACAGCACCAGAGAGAGGAACCAATACAGCACCAGAGATAGAGGAACCAATACAGCACCAGAGAATAGAGGAACCAATACAGCACCAGAGAACAGAGGAACCAATACAGCACCAGAGAATAGAGGAACCAATACAGCACCAGAGAATAGAGGAACCAATACAGCACCAGAGAATAGAGGAACCAATACAGCACCAGAGAACAGAGGAACCAATACAGCACCAGAGAATAGAGGAACCAATACAGCACCAGAGAATAGAGGAACCAATACAGCACCAGAGAGTAGAGGAACCAATACAGCACCAGAGAGTAGAGGAACCAATACAGCACCAGAGAATAGAGGAACCAATACAGCACCAGAGAGTAGAGGAACCAATACAGCACCAGAGAAGTAGAGGAACCAATACAGCACCAGAGAAAGAGGAACCAATACAGCACCAGAGAATAGAGGAACCAATACAGCACCAGAGAGTAGAGGAACCAATACAGCACCAGAGAGTAGAGGAACCAATACAGCACCAGAGAGTAGAGGAACCAATACAGCACCAGAGAATAGAGGAACCAATACAGCACCAGAGAATAGAGGAACCAATACAGCACCAGAGAATAGAGGAACCAATACAGCACCAAGAGCACCAGAAGAGGAACCAATACAGCACCAGAGAATAGAGGAACCAATACAGCACCAGAGAGTAGAGGAACCAATACAGCACCAGAGAATAGAGGAACCAATACAGCACCAGAGAATAGAAGAACCAATACAGCACCAGAATAGAGGAACCAATACAGCACCAGAGAGTAGAGGAACCAATACAGCACCAGAGAATAGAGGAACCAATACAGCACCAGAGAATAGAGGAACCAATACAGCACCAGAGAGTAGAGGAACCAATACAGCACCAGAGAAAAATAGAACCAATACAGCACCAGAGAGTAGAGGAACCAATACAGCACCAGAGAACAGAGGAACCAATACAGCACCAGAGAATGAGGAACCAATACAGCACCAGAGAACAGAGGAACCAATACAGCACCAGAGAATAGAGAACCAATACAGCACCAGAGAACAGAGGAACCAATACAGCACCAGAGAACAGAAGACCAATACAGCACCAGAAAGAGGAACCAATACAGCACCAGAGTAGAGACCAATACAGCACCAGAGTAGAACCAATACAGCACCAGAGAAAATAGAAGGAACCAATACAGCACCAGAGAATATAGGAACCAATACAGCACCAGAGTGAGAACAGCACCAGAGAATGAAGACCAATACAGCACCAGAGAATAGAGGAACCAATACAGCACCAGAGAGTAGAGGGAACCAATACAGCACCAGAGAGTAGAGGAACCAATACAGCACCAGAGAATAGAGGAACCAATACAGCACCAGAGAATAGAGGAACCAATACAGCACCAGAGTAGAGGAACCAATACAGCACCAGAGAACAGAGGAACCAATACAGCACCAGAGAATAGAGGAACCAATACAGCACCAGAGAATAGAGGAAACCAATACAGCACCAGAGAGTAGAGGAACCAATACAGCACCAGAGAGTAGAGAACCAATACAGCACCAGAGAATAGAGGAACCAATACAGCACCAGAGAGGAACCAATACAGCACCAGAGTAGAGGAACCAATACAGCACCAGAGAGTAGAGGAACCAATACAGCACCAGAGAAAAATAGAACCAATACAGCACCAGAGAGAGGAACCAATACAGCACCAGAGAATAGAGGAACCAATACAGCACCAGAGAATAGAGGAACCAATACAGCACCAGAGAATAGAGGAACCAATACAGCACCAGAGAATAGAGGAACCAATACAGCACCAGAGAATAGAGGAACCAATACAGCACCAGAGAACAGAGGAACCAATACAGCACCAGAGAACAGAGGAACCAATACAGCACCAGAGAATAGAGGAACCAATACAGCACCAGAGAGTAGAGGAACCAATACAGCACCAGAGTAGAGGAACCAATACAGCACCAGAGAGTAGAGGAACCAATACAGCACCAGAGAATAGAGGAACCAATACAGCACCAGAGAATAGAGGAACCAATACAGCACCAGAGAGAGAGGAACCAATACAGCACCAGAGAATAGAGGAACCAATACAGCACCAGAGAATAGAGGAACCAATACAGCACCAGAGAGTAGAGGAACCAATACAGCACCAGAGAGAGGAACCAATACAGCACCAGAGAATAGAGGAACCAATACAGCACCAGAGAATAGGAACCAATACAGCACCAGAGAGTAGAGGAACCAATACAGCACCAGAGAGTAGAGGAACCAATACAGCACCAGAGAATAGAGGAACCAATACAGCACCAGAGAAAAATAGAGGAACCAATACAGCACCAGAGAATAGAGGAACCAATACAGCACCAGAGAATAGAGGAACCAATACAGCACCAGAGAATAGAGGAACCAATACAGCACCAGAGTAGAGGAACCAATACAGCACCAGAGAATAGAGGAACCAATACAGCACCAGAGAGTAGAGGAACCAATACAGCACCACAGCACCAGAGTAGAGGAACCAATACAGCACCAGAGAGTAGAGGAACCAATACAGCACCAGAGAGAATAGAGGAACCAATACAGCACCAGAGAGTAGAGGAACCAATACAGCACCAGAGAAAAATAGAACCAATACAGCACCAGAGAGTAGAGGAACCAATACAGCACCAGAGAACAGAGGAACCAATACAGCACCAGAGAATAGAGGAACCAATACAGCACCAGAGAGTAGAGGAACCAATACAGCACCAGAGAGTAGAGGAACCAATACAGCACCAGAGCAGAGTAGAGGAACCAATACAGCACCAGAGAATAGAGGGAAACCAATACAGCACCAGAGAACAGAGGAACCAATACAGCACCAGAGAACAGAGGAACCAATACAGCACCAGAGAATAGAGGAACCAATACAGCACCAGAGAGTAGAGGAACCAATACAGCACCAGAGAGTAGAGGAACCAATACAGCACCAGAGAGTAGAGGAACCAATACAGCACCAGAGAATAGAGGAACCAATACAGCACCAGAGAGTAGAGGAACCAATACAGCACCAGAGAGTAGAGGAACCAATACAGCACCAGAGAATAGAGGAACCAATACAGCACCAGAGAGTAGAGAAACCAATACAGCACCAGAGAGTAGAGGAACCAATACAGCACCAGAGAACAGAGGAACCAATACAGCACCAGAGAATAGAGGAACCAATACAGCACCAGAGAGTAGAGGAACCAATACAGCACCAGAGAGTAGAGGAACCAATACAGCACCAGAGAACAGAGGAACCAATACAGCACCAGAGAGTAGAGGAACCAATACAGCACCAGAGAATAGAGGAACCAATACAGCACCAGAGAATAGAGGAACCAATACAGCACCAGAGAATAGAGGAACCAATACAGCACCAGAGAAAAATAGAACCAATACAGCACCAGAGAATAGAGGAACCAATACAGCACCAGAGAGTAGAGGAACCAATACAGCACCAGAGAATAGAGGAACCAATACAGCACCAGAGAATAGAGGAACCAATACAGCACCAGAGAATAGAGGAACCAATACAGCACCAGAGAGTAGAGGTACCAATACAGCACCAGAGAACAGAGGAACCAATACAGCACCAGAGAATAGAGGAACCAATACAGCACCAGAGAGTAGAGGAACCAATACAGCACCAGAGAAAAATAGAACCAATACAGCACCAGAGAGTAGAGGAACCAATACAGCACCAGAGAACAGAGGAACCAATACAGCACCAGAGAATAGAGGAACCAATACAGCACCAGAGAGTAGAGGAACCAATACAGCACCAGAGAATAGAGGAACCAATACAGCACCAGAGAGTAGAGGAACCAATACAGCACCAGAGAACAGAGGAACCAATACAGCACCAGAGAAAAATAGAACCAATACAGCACCACAGAGTAGAGGAAACAATACAGCACCAGAGAAAAATAGAACCAATACAGCACCAGAGAAAAATAGAACCAATACAGCACCAGAGAATATAGGAACCAATACAGCACCAGAGAAAAATAGAACCAATACAGCACCAGAGAATAGAGGAACCAATACAGCACCAGAGAAAAATAGAACCAATACAGCACCAGAGAGTAGAGGAACCAATACAGCACCAGAGAGTAGAGGAACCAATACAGCACCAGAGAAAAATAGAACAAGTACAGCACCAGAGAATAGAGGAACCAATACAGCACCAGAGAAAAATAGAACCAATACAGCACCAGAGAATAGAGGAACCAATACAGCACCAGAGAAAAATAGAACCAATACAGCACCAGAGAGTAGAGGAACCAATACAGCACCAGAGAGTAGAGGAACCAATACAGCACCAGAGAAAAATAGAACCAATACAGCACCAGAGAATAGAGGAACCAATACAGCACCAGAGAAAAATAGAACCAATACAGCACCAGAGAGTAGAGGAACCAATACAGCACCAGAGAGTAGAGGAACCAATACAGCACCAGAGAAAAATAGAACCAATACAGCACCAGACAATAGAGGAACCAATACAGCACCAGAGAATAGAGGAACCAATACAGCACCAGAGAACAGAGGAACCAATACAGCACCAGAGAACAGAGGAACCAATCCAGCACCAGAGAATAGAGGAACCAATACAGCACCAGAGAATAGAGGAACCAATACAGCACCAGAGAACAGAGGAACCAATACAGCACCAGAGAACAGAGGAACCAATACAACACCAGAGAATAGAGGAACCAATACAGCACCAGAGAGTAGAGGAACCAATACAGCACCAGAGAGTAGAGGAACCAATACAGCACCAGAGAGTAGAGGAACCAATACAGCACCAGAGAAAAATAGAACCAATACAGCACCAGAGAATAGAGGAACCAATACAGCACCAGAGAGTAGAGGAACCAATACAGCACCAGAAAGTAGAGGAACCAATACAGCACCAGAGAATAGAGGAACCAATACAGCACCAGAGAGTAGAGGAACCAATACAGCACCAGAGAGTAGAGGAACCAATACAGCACCAGAGAACAGAGGAACCAATACAGCACCAGAGAATAGAGGAACCAATACAGCACCAGAGAGTAGTGGAACCAATACAGCACCAGAGAGTAGAGGAACCAATACAGCACCAGAGAACAGAGGAACCAATACAGCACCAGAGAGTAGAGGAACCAATACAGCACCAGAGAATAGAGGAACCAATACAGCACCAGAGAATAGAGGAACCAATACAGCACCAGAGAATAGAGGAACCAATACAGCACCAGAGAAAAATAGAACCAATACAGCACCAGAGAATAGAGGAACCAATACAGCACCAGAGAGTAGAGGAACCAATACAGCACCAGAGAATAGAGGAACCAATACAGCACCAGAGAGTAGAGGATCCAATACAGCACCAGAGAATTGAGGAACCAATACAGCACCAGAGAGTAGAGGAACCAATACAGCACCAGAGAACAGAGGAACCAATACAGCACCAGAGAATATAGGAACCAATACAGCACCAGAGAGTAGAGGAACCAATATAGCACCAGAGAGTAGAGGAACCAATACAGCACCAGAGAACAGAGGAACCAATACAGCACCAGAGAATATAGGAACCAATACAGCACCAGAGAGTAGAGGAACCAATACAGCACCAGAGAATAGAGGAACCAATACAGCACCAGAGAATAGAGGAACCAATACAGCACCAGAGAACAGAGGAACCAATACAGCACTAGAGAATAGAGGAACCAATACAGCACCAGAGAATATAGGAACCAATACAGCACCAGAGAGTAGAGGAACCAATACAGCACCAGAGAGTAGAGGAACCAATACAGCGCCAGAGAACAGAGGAACCAATACAGCACCAGAGAACAGAGGAACCAATACAGCACCAGAGAACAGAGGAGTGTGAGAGAGAGAGGAGGAAAGAGAGGGTCAGAGAGTGTATGTGTGAGAGAAGATGAAATTATGAATATAATACAAATTTTTGTTTCAAAATGTTTTAAAACCTAACTAACACGACACAGGTCTGTATGGTGATTCCAGGTAATATAATCAACAGTTTTAGGTTAGAATGTTACACCATGTTCTTTTTTCAATTGTACACCATTCATCTGGTGCAAATGCTCTAGTGCTCCAAAATGAGATGGATTAATCTCCCCTGGATCAAATTCCTTCAACATTCCTGTTGCATTATTTTGACTTCTGTAAGGAGTTAAAGGATTCGTTCACTATTATAGAACCATATCTCTATTTTGGATTTAAATGGCATGTTTTCGAAGGGTCCACATACTTTAGCAATTTCACTTGGTTTGAGAAACATACTTCTCTGTGTAGCACAGCTGGTAACAGAAACCACTTGAGTTGCATAAAATGGAATATAACGTTGCAGATAAAGTTCGAAAATGCATCATTTAATGTGTACAACATCTAAAGACCTGCATCACTATACTGAGAGCTTTGCCGTTTCTAAAAGGACATACTTGGGTGTTTTTGGAGCCGTTGTTTTTCCGGAGCCCCCATACTGCAGAACGAGCAATGAGAAAGTCTATTCCGCATGCAGTATGTTTCTTAAAACCAAGTAAAATCACTAATATGTAAAATCACTAATATGTAAAATCACTAATATGTAAAATCACTAATAAGTAAAATCACTAATAAGTAAAATCACTCATTTGTAAAATCACTAAGTAAAATCACTAATAAGTAAAATCACTAAGTAAAATCACTAATAAGTAAAATTCCTAATAAGTAAAATCACTAATATGTAAAATCACTAATAAGTAAAATCACTAATAAGTCAAATCACTAAGTAAAATCACTAAGTAAAATCACTAATAAGTAAAATCACTAATATGTAAAATCTAAGTAAAATCACTAAGTAAAATCACTAAGTCAAATCACTAATAAGTAAAATCACTAATAAATCAAATCAAATTTTGTTTGTCACATACACATGGTTAGCAGATGTTAATGCGAGTGTAGCGAAGTGCTTGTGCTTCTAGTTCTGACCATGTAGTAGTATCTAACAAGTAATCTAACAATTTCACAACAACTACCTTATACACACAAGTGTAAAGGAATGAATACGAGTATGTACATATAAATATATGGATGAGCGATGGCTGACCGGCATAGGCAAGATGCAGTAGATGGTATAGAGTACAGTATATACATGTGAGATGAGTAATGTAGGATATGTAAACTTTATATAAATGGCATCGTTTAAAGTGGCTAGTGATACATTTATTACATCTACTTTTTTATTATTAAAGTGGCTAGAGATTTGAGTCGATGGCCGAACGGCATAGGCAAGATTCAGTAGATGTTATAGAGTACAGTGTATACATTTGATATGAGTAATGTCGGATATGTAAACATTATATACAAAATTGTTTAAAGTGGCTAGTGATACATTTGTTACATCCCAATGTTCTATTATTTAAAGTGGCTAGAGATTTAAGTCAGTATGTTGGCAGCAGCCACTCAATGTTAGTGGTGGCTGTTTAACAGTCTGATGACCTTGAGATAGAAGCTGTTTTTCCAGTCTCTCGGTCCCAGCTTTGATGCACCTGTACTGACCTCGCCTTCTGGATGATAGCGGGGTGAACAGGCAGTGGCTCGGGTGGTTGTTGTCCTTGATGATCTTTTTGGCCTTCCTGTGACATCGGGTGGTGTAGGTGTCCTGGAAGGGCAGGTAGTTTACCCCCGGTGATGCGTTGTGCAGTCCTCACAACCCTCTGGAGAGACTTATGGTTGTGGGCGGAGCAGTTGCCGTACCAGGTGGTGATACAGCCCGACAGGATGCTCTCGATTGTGCATCTGTAGACGTTTGTGAGTGTTTTTGGTGACAAGCCAAATTTCTTCAGCCTCCTGAGGTTGAAGAGGCGCTGTTGCACCTTCTTCACCACGCTGTCTGTGTGGGTGGACCATTTCAGTTTGTCTGTGATGTGTACGCCGAGGAACTTAAAACTTTCCACCTTCTCCACTACTGTCCCGTCGATGTGGATAGGGGGGTGCTCCCTCTGCTGTTTCCTGAAGTCCACGATCATCTCCTTTGTTTTGTTGACGTTGAGTGAGAGGTTATTTTCCTGACACCACACTCCGAGGGCCCTCACCTCCTCCCTGTAGGCTGTCTCGTTGTTGTTGTTGGCAATCAAGCCTACCACTGTAGTGTCGTCAGCAAACTTCATGATTGAGTTGGAGGCGTGCTTGACCATGCAGTCATGGGTGAACAGGGAGTACAGGAGAGGGCTGAGAACGCACCCTTGTGGGGCCCCAGTGTTGAGGATCAGCGGGGTGGAGATGTTGTTTCCTACCCTCACCACCTGGGGCCAGCCCGTCAGGAAGACCAGGACCCAGTTGCACAGGGCTGGGTCGAGACCTAGGGTCTCGAGCTTAATGACGAGTTTGGAGGGTACTATGGTGTTAAATGCTGAGCTGTAGTCGATGAACAGTATTCTTACATAGGTATTCCTCTTGTCCAGATGGGTTAGGGCAGTGTGCAGTGTGCAGTGTGATTGCGTCGTCTGTGGACCTATTGGGACAGTATGCAAATTGGAGTGGGTCTTGGGTGTCTGGTAGGATGGAGGTGATATGATCCTTGACTAGTCTCTCAAAGCACTTCATGATGATGTGCTAGTCATTTAGCTCAGTTACCTTAGCTTTCTTGGGAACAGGAACAAGGGTGGCCCTCTTGGGATAAGGTTTGATTAAATATGTCCGTAAACACACCAGCCAGCTGGTCTGCGCATGCTCTGAGGACACGGCCAGGGATGCCATCTGGGCCGGCAGCCTTGCGAGGGTTAACACGCTTAAATGTTTTACACACGTTGGCTGCGGTGAAGGTGGGCCCGCAGGTTTTGGTAGCGGGCCGTGTCGGTGGCATTGTATTGTCCTCAAAGCGAGCAAAGAATTAGTTTAGTTTGTCTGGGAGCAGGACATCGTGGTCCGCGACGGGGGCTGGTTTTCTTTTAGTAGTCCGTGATTGACTGTAGACCCTGCCACATTCCTCTCGTGTCTGAGCCGTTGAATTGTGACTCTACTTTGTCTCTATTCTGACGCTTAGCTTGTTTGATTGCCTTGCGGAGAGAATAGCTACACTGTTTGTTTTCAGTCATGTTTCCGGTCGCCTTACCCTGGTTAAAAGCAGTGGTTCGCGCTTTCAGTTTTGCGCGAATGCTGCCTTCAATCCATGGTTTCTGGTTGGGGAAGGTTTTAATAGTTGCTATGGGTACAACATCACCAATGCACTTGCTAATAAACTCTCTCACCGAATCAGCGTATACATCAATGTTGTTGTCCGACGCTATGCGGAACATATCCCAGTCCACGTGCTCGAAGCAATCTTGAAGCGTGGAATCAGATTGGTCGGACCAGCGTTGAACAGACCTGAGCACGGGCGTTTCCTGTTTTAGTTTCTGTCTCTAGGCTGGCAACAAAATGGAGTCATGGTCAGACTTTCCGAAAGAAGGGCGGAGAATGGCCTTGTATGCGTCACGGAAGTTAGAATTACAACGATCCAGGATTTTCCCGGCCCGGGTCGCACATTCGATATGCTGATAAAATTTAGGGAGCCTTGTTTTCAGATTAGCCTTGTTAAAATCCCCAGCCACAATAAATGCAGCCTCAGGATATGTGGTTTCCAGTTTACATAGAGTCCAATGAATTTCTTTCAGTGCCGTCAATGTGTTAGCTTGAGGGAGATATATGCGACTGTGATTATAATAGAGGAGAATTCTCTTGGTAGATAATGCGGTCAGCATTTGATTGTAAGGAATTCTATGGCAGGTGAACAAAAGGACTTGAGTTCCTGTATGTTGTTATGATCACACCACGACTCATTAATCATAAGGCACAGACCCCCCCGCCTTTCCTCTTACCAGATAGATGTTTGTTTCTGTCTGCGCGATGCGTGGAGAAACCATGTGGCTGTACCGACTCTGATAACGTGTCCTGAGTGAGCCATGTTTCAGTGAAGCAAAGAAAGTTGCAGTCACTGATGTCTCTCTGGAAGGCAATCCTTACTCGGATTTCATCTACCTTGTTGTCCAGAGACTGGACATTGGCAAGTAGTATACTCGGGAGCGGTGCGCAATGTGCCCGTCTACGGAGCCTGACCAGAACACCGCCCCGTCTACCCCTTCTCCTGCGCCGCCGTTGTTTTGGGTCGGCGGCTGGGATCCAGACTATCACTGATAAGTCACTGATAAGTAAAATCACAAATCAGTAAAATCACTAAGTAAAATCACAAAGTAAAATCACCAAAACAAGTGTCTGGACCCTTCTATAAGATGACATTTACATCAAAAATACAGATTAGGTAAACAAATATTGAACCAGTCCTTTAAAGCTTTCCTAATGCCAAAATATATCGACAGGGAACTTCTTTTATCAATACTTTCGCAGCAGTTGGCTGCCTATTGGACAAGAGTGTAGTTAAAACATATTTTGATGTAGTGGTTGGTTTGGGTTTAGTTACAGTGGGGAAAAAAAGTATTTAGTCAGCCACCAATTGTGCAAGTTCTCTCACTTAAAAAGATGAGAGAGGCCTGTAATTTTCATCATAGGTACACTTCAACTATGACAGACAAAATTAGGAAAACAATCCAGAAAATCACATTGTAGGATTTTTTTATGAATTTATTTGCAAATGATGGTGGAAAATAAGTATTTGGTCAATAACAAAAGTTTATCTCAATACTTTGTTATATACCCTTTGTTGGCAATGACAGAGGTCAAACGTTTTCTGTAAGTCTTCACAAGGTTTTCACACACTGTTGCTGGTATTTTGGCCCATTCCTCCATGCAGATCTCCTCTAGAGCAGTGATGTTTTGGGGCTGTCACTGGGCAACACGGACTTTCAAAGATTTTCTATGGGGTTGAGATCTGGAGACTGGCTAGGCCACTCCAGGACCTTGAAATGCTTCTTACGGCCACTCCTTCGTTGCCCGGGCGGTGTGTTTGGGATCATTGTCATGCTGAAAGACCCAGCCACGTTTCATCTTCAATGCCCTTGCTGATGGAAGGAGGTTTTCACTCAAAATCTCACGATACATGGCCCCATTCATCTTTCCTTTACACGGATCAGTCGTCCTGGTCCCTTTGCAGAAAAACAGCCCCAAAGCATGATGTTTCCACCCCCATGCTTCACAGTAGGTATGGTGTTCTTTGGATGCAACTCAGCATTCTTTGTCCTCCAAACACGACGAGTTGAGTTTTTACCAAAAAGTTATATTTTGGTTTCATCTGACATTCTCCCAATCTGGATCATCCAAATGCTCTCTAGCAAACTTTAGACGGGCCTGAACATGTACTGGCTTAAGCAGGGGACACGTCTGGCACTGCAGGATTTGAGTCCTGGCGGCGTAGTGTGTTACTGATGGTAGGCTTTGTTACTTTGGTCCCAGCTCTCTGCAGGTCATTCACTAGGTCCCCCTGTGTGGTTCTGGGATTTTTGCTCACCGTTCTTGTTATCATTTTGACCCCACGGGGTGAGATCTTGCGTGGAGCCCCAGATCGAGGAAGATTATCAGTGGTCTTGTATGTCTTCCATTTCCTAATAATTGCTACCACAGTTGATTTCTTCAAACCAAGCTGCTTACCTATTGCAGATTCAGTCTTCCCAACCTGGTGCAGGTCTACAATTTTGTTTCTGGTGTCCTTTGACAGCTCTTTGGTCTTGGCCATAGTGGAGTTTGGAGTGTGACTGTTTGAGGTTGTGGACAGGTGTCTTTTATACTGATAACAAGTTCAAACAGGTGCCATTAATACAGGTAATGAGTGGAGGACAGAGGAGCCTCTTAAAGAAGAAGTTACAGGTCTGTGAGAGCCAGAAATCTTGCTTGTTTGTATGTGACCAAATACTTATTTTCCACCATAATTTGCAAATAAATTCATAAAAAAATCCTACAATGTGATTTTCTGGATTTTTCTTCCTCATTTTGTCTGTCATAGTTGAAGTGTACCTATGATGAAAATTACAGGCCTCTCTCATCTTTTTAAGTGAGAGAACTTGCACAATTGGTGGCTGACTAAATACTTTTTTTCCCCACTGTATACCCGGATGGGGTGGTTTTATAGAATGGCGGATCTAAAAAGTGAAATGCCCTCACACCTTTAAGGATTGCTTGCAGGTGCATTCTAGGAAATGTTGAATAATCGTTCAAAGAAAAGAAACTCCCTCATCACTTGTTGTTTATTTTTTCCAAATGTTTGGGCCTCACAGCTTTTGTCAGAGCTTTGATTAGAGAATGTTTATTGAAATATTGGTATGGACTAAAAAGACATTCTGCAACTGTTTAATCTGCCGGGCCCTATGTAAACAACAGTTGCTTTGTTTGTTTCCAGCTCACACGGTCAGGGAGAAACTCCTGTCTCTGGGTATGATATCAGACCTAACGTCCTCAGGTTGACTAAGGCTCAGGGATATTACTAGATGGCAGTAATTAGGTCCACAGTATCAATGCTTTGGCTGATTGGCTTTAGTGTAAATGTGATATGCTGGAACACCTTAGGAGGTCAAGCGTCTAGTTTCTCATGGGAGGGATTAAGAGCAGACAGGAAATTGTTGGCAGTAGCCTCTGTGACAGTGTTTCATGGTCTCTATGGCTCATATAGAACCTCTATATAAAGCTAATGACTTCCACTTCCATTCTCCCCTATGCTGAATCCTCTGTGGACCATGATGTCATTGTAAAGTCTGGGTAAAGCGCTGATGTAACCTTTCGTAACCTGTGCTATTTCTTTCTGGTCTTGTTTTCGAAGTGCAATCCCATATGACTGCAATTTCTACAGTATATTGTCCCTATGTCACTTTACTCTTCATAAACTATTTGTAAAGTGCTGGTATTGTCTTGCTCCATTTGGCCCTGTGTTATGTGTCTCAGTCAAAGCTTCATTGTGCCGTCTGCCCCAGTGATATATAGCACTTGTGCTCTCTTGCCTCGTACGACAGATTGTACGGTTCAACTTGAGCTCTATTGCCCTATCTGCCCTGGGATATTCTCCCTGATAGTAAAGTCTACAATAAGCTCTTAAGGGGAATCCTATCCTTCACTTGACTGAATGTTTTTCTAAGTTTCCCATAGACATCAATGCATAACTAAGTGAAAATGTGACTCACCACACAAAGACTAAAGGCTCAATAGAATAAACCCAGGTATTCTCTTGCCCCTTTTGCCCCAGTTAGTATAGCCCCTCTAACATGAATCACCATCCTTGCCCCTCTTTGCCCCTATAAGTATTCTACATTTACAATTGAGTCATTTAGCAGACACTTATCCAGAGCGACTTTCAATTAAAAGTGAATCCCATCTAACGTTGTACTGCCCATCTCGCCCTTCTTACCCAGGTGGCCCAGTTGCCCCTGTCGGTGAGCGACGACCGCTGGCACCACATCTGCATCACCTGGACAACGCGGGACGGCTTCTGGGAGGCTTACCAGGACGGGGAGAGGCTGGGCACCGGGGAGAACCTGGCCCCCTGGCACCCAATTAAACCTGGAGGGGTGATCATCCTGGGACAGGAACAGGTGAGGCTCAGCCATGCTCCAATGTACTCCCACCGGAGAGGGAGAGGGGGAAGGGGAAGGTGAGGGTGTTCCCCCTGGAGAGGGAGAGATGAACAGGGGAGAAGGGGGAAGCAAGGCTCTTGTCACGCTATCAACACCCCCTTACCATTACCTCACCTCTCTGCCTGCCTTAACCAGTGACAGCGCACCCTTGGGAGCATTATTAGTGTGACACTCCAACAGATATCTCCATGACAGCACCTTACTATCTCTACGGCGATGTAGTACAGAACACGCTATTAAGATAGTTCACATAGGGACCCATTAATGTAACACTACGTAGCTGTTGGGTCACATTGGGTGGACTACTTTGTTTAGCATGTGTGGTGCTAGTCTATGTGAGAAGCTGTAGTGATTGTAGTATGTCTTTCATGGATAAAATTGCAATTGCATAGTGAAATGACAGACGCACAGAGGAAACCATTAGCAGAGCAATAGATCTGTCTCACATATCAGACGTAATATACAATTCTTTCGATTGTCGTTCTGTTCCAGCTTTGGCCAAATTGTTGATGTCTTTGAATTCTTGTTACGAAGAAATTATGAATCACCCAAGCTATGACGTTCCTGCATACTGCTGGGATTTTAAACACAGTCCCTCTCCCTCTACAGGACATCGTGGGGGGTCGTTTCGACGCCACCCAGGCTTTTGTTGGCGAGCTGAGCCAGTTCAACATGTGGGACCGGGTCCTCCGGCCTGTGGACATCATGGGAATGGCCAACTGCTCCTCCTACATGCCCGGGAACGTTGTTCCCTGGATCGACACCAACGTAGAAGTCATGGGAGGAGCATCCAAGGCAGCGTTGGAGATCTGCGAGGACCGTATGTTCGAATCGTAAAGGAGTTGGAGGAGTAGCGTTGTTATGATACTGGGTTCCGAAGGTTCCGGAGGCTTGAGAGGTGGTTCTGGTTCCGCGCTCTCTGTGCTGCTTCAGAAACACCCCTTAAGGAGGATAAAGGGCTCAACGGGCATTGCCTTTGTTTACAGACCTAGATCTAGTAAATGGGTCAACTTGTTTTCCCAATGTGTTTTGGAGTGATTTTCCTTGCTTAAGTACATGGCTCACAAGTTCATGCCGATTCCAACGTGATTCTAAATAGAGGATTTTACAGAGAACCCACTTGAGACTGAGGACTCTATACTATGTATTCTGTGTGTTACTCCGTTAGCTAGATATCTTTTTGACTGAGTGTTTGAACACAGCTCCTCTCTAAGGCATTTCAAACACTGATAATCTAGCACTGTACTGTATTCAGTGAATGTGAGCTAATATATAACCCATAGAAGCTTTTATTGTGTTGTGTGTGTGGACAGCCATTTCTGAGCTGCATGGCAAACTTCTACGGTACATTATTTGAGCTTGTGTTCCTTTGCAATAGAAAGAACCCCCATGTTCCAGCGAGGGCTATTGATGAGTATAGAATATAAAGGCAACAGTGGAATAGACCATTGACTTCATTTGGAGTCATTTTAAACGTGTGCATGTGTTTTGACCTGTCACTGAGAGTATTGAGTGCAAAAGTGAATGCATGTGTACTGTATGTGTGTACGTGTGTGCATATGTACATGCACAGGTGTGTGTGTTTACTGTAATAGCAGTTTGTGTGTGTGTGGGTGTGTGCACGCTCTTGTTGTGTAAAAGGCCTTAGAGATTAGTGACGAGGACATTCACATTCTTGTAAATCTATTCTAATACCTCTCCTCCCCTTGAGCAGCTGCCATCCCAAGCAGCTTTGTGCAGCGGCCGGCCCAGGCAGGTTAAAAGCAAAGTCGGAAAGCTGCCGAGGACTGGCGGGAAGCCGAGAATTCAGCGCTCTGTGCGCCACACTGGGGGAGCGTGGGTTGGAATGGGATGCGAGTGACTGGATGACCTTCAAGGAAGGATTTTATCCATAATCTGTGTTAGTAAATATCATGTTTGTCAAATTAATGAGAAGATGAATGTGAGCTATTTTACTATCCCGTTGCATTGTATAATATAGAGGCATTTTGCTATAAGCCAGAGAGACGCTATAAAACTGAAAATGAAGACCGTGAAACTAAAGATGAGAAGAGATCTGAATGTTTCTGGTTGGAACAAGACAAAAAGCACTGGAACACTTTGCTATGTTTCTGTATACTTTAATTTCCTTAGGGATAAGAAAAAAGAACCAAGTTCTGAATTAATGTTGTGCTTCATTCCATTCCATTTAAACTACAGTGATTTGAAATGTGGTGATACATGTGTGTCAAGTTTGCTTCTTCAATGCTGTTCACACTTGTTTTGCTGCAACACAATACCACAACGCCTGTCAATTCAACCCTTATCTGGTTATGGAGAGTGCAGAGGACTAACCTGATGTTAGGAAAAAAATGGACGTTCATCTCTTCCTTTCCTTTGGGACATCTTGGAAAGATATATGTTTGTAAAAAAAAAGAACAACAGGATTCTGAAAATGTCTGATAGGCTTTGAGAATGATATATTGCAGTAATATTTTAAAGGGGTACACACCTATAATTTTAGAACGTTGAACTTTTAAAAGTTACTCCACATATGAATGTCCTTTTATGTGTTATATAAATGTAACTGAAGGTTTATTTCTGTAGAGAAGATTTAATTTATTGTATTTTATTAGCATTTCTGCTCATGAGTTCATTTGTTTACCTGCACTGAATCACTATTTCATTCAGAATGTTAGTGAAAGAAGGCCATCTTCTTTTAAAATGTTCAATGGCCTTTTTTTTTCAGCACCGAATGTGCTTTTGTTTGCGGATGATTCAAACCATAAAGTTGGAATCCTTTATGGTAAAACAGCCACGTCCGTTTGGGATATTACAACAACAAAGAAGTTACTGCAAACAACAAACACTGTTTTTCACCTCGGACATCATTTGCACTACCTTTTTTTTTTTTTTTACAATGCCGTGTGACAAAACAATAACAATGGTGGTGGGATGACCAGTCCATCTTTCAGTTCAGCAAATAGAATATTTTTTTCCTACAATGTAACCTTGGAATTGTGAAAAGATAAATGAGAAACAAAAAAAGGATGCAGCTGTTGCTTTAACCTCATCTTCATCTACCATGTATGTTCTGCGTCTCCAGGCAGTGTGGTTGGATGTCCTCTTGCACCTAATAAAATATTCAAACTCCAAATAAGAACAATTGCCTGAAAATCGTGACATCAGAAAGAGTTCAAGTGTTGAATAGATTCATGGGTCAGCTGCGGTGTGCAGTGGAGGATCGTGCAGGGAGAAATGGGAGAATGGACCTCCCTTGTACTATTGAAAGACATTAAAGATAATGCAACATTTTTTTTTTTAACTCTTTGTGATCAAACTATACTAAATACTGTATACTCACATGTGCCGGCTATTTCACTGTAGTAGGAATATATATAGTCCCATGTGAGGATAAACAGGATAACGTCCAGTAAAATAGTAGCTCTGTCCTGTTAAGATTACCTAGGGTCAGTAGCTACTCATACTGCCTCCCCTTCTATCAATACAGATTACTCATAACCAAACACATGTTTCATAAGGCTTGTAAACTACCAGAATGTGATTGTATACTTCATAACACCGGTCTTATTTGTCACGCTTGTCGACTACAGACACACAAAGTCAGAAGAGGTGTCATGTTGTGTGCAATGAGTCCATGTCACCTTCAGTCCTGAACGAACCCAGAGGATATGAATGGATGTTTTCTCTCTTTCCCCCTCTCTCTCTCTCTCCATCCGTGGAATGTTATCAACAGCGTAGAAATCCTCTGGCTGGCAGCCTTCCAGGTGGAAATGAAATGTCGGCCTCAGTGGATTATGGGAAGCAGCAGTGGTAATGTAGGGCAAGTTGTGTTGCGTACGAGAGCTCTCCTCTCCTCTCTCCGTGTTCTCTGCTTGAGCTGTCATGGTTGGCACTATTGCTTAATTCATGTGTTGCCGTGGCACCCCAGGGGGTCACGTTGTGAATGCATTGTAAATCAAGCCCAATTACTGACTATAAACAAAAGGATGGAAATAGTCGTTCAGTAAACTGTAGCTTTTTGACAAGTGCTGTGGAGATGGAGGGAGAGCACACTCTGCTTGAGAATTAAGGGGAATAATTCTACTCGGAACTTAGATTTACAACATGGTCTCATAAGAATATGTCAAAATAATTATGTTTTACTATTGTAGGTAGCGATATGTCATATACGGTGACATAAGACTTGTCTACTATATGACTGGCCGGCCAGTGGAGAAAGAGCAATTTTTCCATCTCAAAAGATTCTTTCCAGGTTTCTTCCTTCTTTCCCAACTGTTGCTAGAGGCATACTGATATTGGAATTTATATGTTAATGTTAATAACTAAGATATTCCACCCTGGAAACCGTGTACTTGTGTGACAATATAGGAACCTATAATCAGAGAAACTATAATCCTCTAATTGTGTGTATATAAGACTAAGTTTCAGTAGGGCTTGCAACTAACAGACAGCAATACCACTCGTAGGGAGTAGTCAATAACCAACAACAGGAAAGGGGCCCCAGATAGGGGAACTGCTTAGGCTTACAAGACGACCAGCATGTTGAAATGGGTGATAAACATGTGTGTTGTGTAGCAGGGGCTCAAGGGAAGAAGACACGTAGCCAAATACAGATGTGTTTTGTACTTGTCAACATCTTATTGGTGTACTCTAGGGTGGGTCCGGGATATAAAAAGCTCTGTACATTGTGTGATATTCAGAGCTCTCTAAATAAAGAACCGATCCTAATGCAGACTGGGGTTTTGTCTAATTAATTATTGACCAGAGCCTTACAACCTCTGGGAATTATTCAAAGCTTGAGTGATAGTTTATGTCAACAATTGAGATAGCAAAATTCTTGTTGCAAAATTCTCGTGACACATACTCTATTGGTGAGTTTAAAACTGGGTTCTGTGACAAACGACAGCACTACCTACACAAACCTACGCAAATCTAATTCAGATTGGCATGTAGCTAATACAGCTCACAGGTGTAGAGGGAGATATGTACATCTTTGTACCCAACAGTGAAATGATTAATCTGGATCTTTGAGAGAGTTGGGACGTGCTGCTGCTATTATCGTTTAAACACTATGCATCAGCTACTGACTCTTTCCTGCATAGGAATAGACTTAGGGAGTTTCAGCACAAGTCACGATAGTACAGTGTTAAAGGAAGGAATTGCAAGGAATTAAATTAAATAAGTGCTAGCGTAGATGCAGATGTAGGTGTCATTACATCTGCATCTACGCTAGCACTTATTTAATTTAATTCCTTGCAATTCCTTCCTTTTTATTACCCAGTAGGCCAGTTGCCACACTCCACTTCCCTAGCACAATGGATGGAGCGTAGGCTACGTATATTGCTCTGCGGATGACATTGGCACCCGAGGCTCACAATTACTTGGCAGATAGTTTATTAAAGCTTTGTATTCTGCTCCTACACACTCAAATACAACACACACAGACACGCAGACAGAGTCACACACACACTCATGATGTTGGGTGTTCGGGCTGTGCATTTTCAAAGGAGCCCAAGGTTGTGTTCGAGTGTGTGAAGCTGGGTGCATCCAAGTCTAAACCCTGTAATTAAAGCCATTCGGTCTCTGGCATATTTGATCATTGGTGATAACGCATACCATCACTGCTAAGTGAAGAATGGAGAATTAAAAGGCTCAATTAAAGAATTAAAGCGCTCTCATACAGTCCTCTCAGGAGACGAAGAGAGTGCGGACTAGACCAGACCCGGCGCTTTGCTTCGTGACCGGGATATAAAACTTAATTTCAGACAGACCCGCAGAGAAGCTCCTTTGGCCCTGGTGATGATTAGAGTCTGTAGGATAAAGGCATTGAACAGCATCAGGATCTCTCCAAGGCATTGAACAGCAGCAGGATCTCTCCAAGGCATTGCACAACAGCAGGATCTCTCCAAGGCATTGCATTGCAGACTATAGAGCTGGGTTTGGGTTCGTGCATGAAACCAGAAATACATCAATGCTACTCTTTAAAACACTTCAATTAATGTGCCTCAACAATGTAATTCAAAAGATAGTACTGTGTAATGGCGGGTAATGAAAGGTTTAACTTGTGTAGATGTCTCAATTTAGAAAAAAAATCTGTAATAACACATTGTTACAGTGACATACTGTATAAATAACATGTCAGCTTGGGTGACATTTAAGTAACTACAACAGTTAATTGTCATAATGTTTTACATTTATAATGAGAACATGTTGGACATTTACTTTCATAGGTTTAGAGGCAATGCACATTCATCAACATTTCATACATGTGTCAGCTGTAGCCCAAGCCAACAATACAGACACAGCCCAACAATGAACATGTTGTGGACTCATTGGAAGATTTTATTTGTATTTCAGCAATTACAAAACGCTGCCATTTGAATCACTAATCATTGGTCCATATGAAATCGGAAATAGTATTTCTTGATCTTTGATTGGATTTTGATACTGCACCGCTTTGATCATAGTTACCTGGAACAAAGACAGACAATAATGAGGAGGAATTTAAAGCCAGGATGAGTGGTTTCTTACAGAGAAACTGAAAAAGGAAATGTTGTTTTCCATGAAGTGCACACAAATCTAATTCACATGTCATTTACATATTTCTGTAACATCTTGATAACATATTTTAGTGCCTGTGTGTCTTTTGTAGTGTATCTAGTTTGTATTTATATGTTTATGTATTTTCTGGGGGAAACAAATGTCCCCTCTTATCTTAGATAGCACCTTTCAATAACGGCCCTGTGTTGTCTGACCACAACCATGCAACCAATATTACAGGCAACACTCAAATTTGTGACATTTATTTTTTACGCTGCCATTGTAATAAGTATGAATACATGTTTTGTTGCATGATGTAATGTTGACTGACAAGACAGCCACGGGTCACAGCACTGAGGCAATCAACTCAAAGGCAACAAACGTTCATCTGGAGATATAAGACCATACAGTATAATACAGTATATGAGTGATGGAGAAGCGTTGTGTGATCCTCTAGCTCTAACTATTGGATCTACAGTAAATCTGCCTGAGAGCTCGAGGATACTACATCTGCCTGGGAGGCTGAGGATACTAAATATGCCTGGGAGGCCGAGGATACCACAGTCGTGGCCAAAAGTTTTGAGAATGACACAAATATTAATTTCGACAAAGTTTGCTGCTTCAGTGTCTTTAGATATTTTTGTCAGATGTTATTACGGAATACTGAAGTATAATTACAAGCATTTCATAAGTGTCAATGCTTTTATTGACAATTTACATGAAGTTGATGCAAAGAGTCAATATTTGCAGTGTTGAACCTTCTTTTTCAAGTCCTCTGTAATCCGCCCTGGCATGATGTCAATTAACTTCTGGGCCACATCCTGACTGATGGCAGCCCATTCTTGCATAATCAATGCTTGGAGTTTGTCAGAATTTCTGAGGATTGACCACAAATTCTCAATGGGATTAAGGTCTGGGGAGTTTCCTGGCCATGGACCCAAAATATCGATGTTTTGTTCCCCGAGCCACTTAGTTATCACTTTTGCCGTATGGCAAGATGCTCCATCATGCTGGAAAAGGCATTGTTCGTCACCAAACTGTTACTGGATGGTTGGGAGAAGTTGCTCTCTGAGGATGTGTTGGTACCATTTTTAATTCATGGCTGTGTTCTTAGGAAAAATTGTGAGTAAGCCCACTCCCTTGGCTGAGAAGCAACCCCACACATGAATTGTCTCAGGATGCTTTACTGTTGGCATGACACAGGATTGATGGGAGCGCTCACCTCGTCTTCTCCGGACAAGCTTATTTCCGGATGCCCCAAACAATCGGAAAGGGGATTCATCAGAGAAAATGACTTTACCCCAGTCCTCAGCAGTCCAATCCCTGTACCTTTTGCAGAATATCAATTCTGTCCCTGATGTTTTTCCTGGAGAGAAGTGTCTTCTTTGCTGCCCTTCTTGACACCAGGACATCCTCCAAAAGTCTTTGCCTCACTGTGCGTGCAGATGCACTCACACCTGCCTGCTGCCATTCCTGAGCAAGCTCTGTACTGGTGGTGCCCCGATCCTGCAACCCCGATCATTTGCATAGCAAAGAGGGACATTGCAATTAATTGCAATACATCTGATCACTCTTCATGACATTCTGGAATATATGCAATATATGCATCATACAAACTGAGGTAGCAGACTTTGTGAAAATTAATCATTGTGTCATTCTCAAAACTTTGGGCCAGGACTGTACATCTGCCTGGGAGGCCGAGGATACTATATCTGCCTGGGAGCCCGAGGATACTACATCTGCCTGGGAGTCTGAGGATACTACATTCACCTGGTAGGCTGCGGATACCTCATCTGCCGGGTAGGCTGAGGATACTACATCCCCCTGGGAGGCTGAGGATACTACATCCGCCTGGTAGGCTGCGGATAAGGACATTAACTAGATCGCTGGATCTATATCACTAAATACTGGACTGTTCTGTACACCCATTTCACTCACCCACCCACCCATCATGCTTACTGCCCAGAGCCTGGAGGAGATTACCAATACACTGACCTGGGGTAAACTTGGGATACACCTTTTACACACACAAATACACACACACACACACACACAGAGAGACACACAGACACACACACAAACACGCGCAAACACACACACAAGGGCACACACAAGGGCATACACACACTTGCCCTAGGATGGTTAAGCCCTCTCTCTGCTGTGACATTTACAGATCATCTGACTTTCATCAGGAAACAGATCTGCCCCTGACCGTGAAGCCATTTAAGTGTTTATTTATAGAGCCTGCTCAACTGTTTATGAATGTGAATTTCCTGAGCTCCCTGGTTGGTCCCTGGACTCATCTCACTCAGTATCAAGCTGTAAATGAGAGTTTTCCCCGAGCTTAAGACCAGAATTAATCTTATAGAAGGTGTGGGGGATGAATAGACATGGTCATAGATATTCTATAATATGAACAGTACCATTCAAAAGTTTGGACACATCTACTCATTCAAGGGTTTTTCTTTATTTTTACTATTTTCTACAATGTAGAATAATAGTGAAGACGTTAAAACTATGGAATAACACATATGGAATCATTTAGTAACCAAGAAAGTGTTAAACAAATCTAAATATAATTTATATTTGAGATTCTTCAAAGTAGCCACCTTTTGCCTTGACAGCTTTGCACACTCTTGGCATAGTCTCAACCACAATGTAGAAAATAGTACAAATAAAGAAAAACGATGGAATGAGTAGATGTGTCGGAACTTTTGACTGGTACTGTATATACTGTATAATATAATGTTTTCTTTAATTCTGTGGGCGTGGTCAGTTTGGGTCAGAAAAATAATTACTCATGATGACCATGTCATTTCTGGTTGGAAAGAAAGGCCTCAACTACTATTATAACCATATACATAAAAAACATTTATGATATCATTGGTGATTTTAAACCTAATCCTAACCTTAACCCTAACATTAACGACACTGCTAACCCTAGTGCCTGATCCTAACCTTAAATTAAATCCAAAAAGCTAATTTTAGTTTTAATAATTCTTTACGATTTAGACAATTCTGACTTTGCGGCTGTTCAATCTAGCAGAAACCGCTCAGTCAGCTCTGCCTCCAGGACAAGATTCCATCCCAATAAATGTCAACTTGCGTTTTCATCTAGGTGAGATGAGATCATATTAATGCACAGTAATGCATCCGCCTGGTAGACTGAGGATGCTACATCCCCCTGGGAGGCTGAGGATACTACATCCGCCTGGCAGGCTGCGGATACTACCATAAAGGCCTGATTGGTGGAGTGCTGCCACCCGGGCCATCTGCCTGGTAGGCTGAGGATGATACATCCCCCTGGGAGGCTGAGGATACTACATCCGCCTGGCAGGCTGCGGATACTACATCTGCCTGGGAGGCTGAGGATACTACATCCGCCTGGTAGGCTGAGGATACTACATGGATGGCAGAGCCAGAGACACATAGATACTGTGATTTACCCAAGATCAACCTCCATGATCCATGATCTATATAAGGTCCCACAGTTCACATTGCATTTCAGAGCAAAAATCAAACCATGAACTGTCTGAAGAGCTACAGGACAGGATTTTGTCGAGACAGATATGGGGAAGGGTACCAAAAAATGTCTGCAGCATTGAAGATCCCCAAGAACACAGTGGCCTCCATCATTCTAAAATGGAAGAAGTTTGGAACCACCAAGACTGTTCCTAGAGCTGGCCACCCGGGCCAAACTGAGCAACTGGGGGAGAAGGGCCTAGGTGAAGGAGGTGACCAAAAACCCGATGGTCACTCTGATAGAGCTCCAGAGTTCCTCTGTGGAGATGGGAGAACCTTCCGGAAGGACAACCATCTCTGCAGCACTCCACCAATCAGGCCTTTATGGTAGAGTGGCCAGACGGAAGCCATTCCTCAGTAAAAGGCACATGACAGCTCGCTTGGAGTTTGCCAAAAGATACCTAAATTACTATCAGACCATGAGAAACAAGATTCTCTGGTTTGATGAAACCAAAATTGAACTCTTTGGCCTGAATGCCAAGCATCTTGTCTGGAGGAAAGCTGGCACCATAACTTATGGTGAAGCATGTTCTTTGGCCTAGTTTGCTAACTACCTCTCTCAAAGAGTGCAGTGTATAAAGTCAGAAAATCTGCTGTCTCAGCCCCTGCCTGTCACCAAGGGAGTACCCCAAGCCTCAATCCTAGGCCCCACACTCTTCTCAATTTGCATCAACAACATAGTTCAGGCAGCAGGAAGCTCTCTCATCCATTTATATGCAGATGATACAATCGTATACTCAGCTGGCTCCCTAACCGGATTTTATGTTAAATGCTCTACAACAAAGTTTTCTTAGTGTCCAACAAGCTTTCACTACCCTTAACCTTGTTCTGAACACCTCCAAAACAAAGGTAATGTGGTTTGGTAAGAATAATGCCCCTCTCCCCACAGGTGTGATTGCTACCTCTTGTGGGTTTAGAGCTTGAGGTAGTCATCTCATACAAGTACTTGGGAGTATGGCTACAGTACACTGTCCTCTCAGCACATATCAAAGCTGCAGGCTAAGTTTAAATCTAGATAAGGTTTCCTCTATTGTAATCGCTCCTCTTTCACCCCAACTGCCAAACTAACCCTGATTCAGATGAGCATCCTACCCATGCTAGATTACAGAGACATAATTTATAGATCGGCGGTAAGGGTGCTGTCGTGAAGTTGTATTGGTTAATGTGACGACTGTTGCTCATTGAATGATTAACGGTTTATAATTGCATGATTGAATGAATCAGGCAATTATTAACTCATTAACCTGGGGCACCATGGGAAAATTAGTTTTATTGAGTTTCTATTTCCAAATTAACTCAAAGAATATCAGAATATCGATTTTACAGTCGCTAATTAATCAATGTCCTCTACAGTCTCATTCTGAACGTCGCATAATCCGGGAATCTGCACAAACCCGAGTCCCACCAATGAGTCCATTTAGTTGATTAATTATTTACTAGCAAGCTAAAATGATAATAAAAGATCCACATACACAAAACCCAGTCTAGGCTATTGATTAGAACTCAGTACAACGGGCCAACACACTATGACGCGTGTGACCCAAAGTGGGGATTTAAAAGAGAGAGAAAAAAGAAAGTACACGAGAGAAATATACACTTGGGTGCATTTGTCAGCTATGCTTATTTTAACCCTAACCTTGCCCCGAACTGCCGCTCTTATGGGTCAGAATATAATAATGTAATTACGTGTTTAAGGTCTCTGATGGGAGTCTCTGCGTGGACTGTTTAGGCTTCTCAATGACGCACTTCTCTGGTGCAACTCTTGTTGTCCTCATGATGTCAGTGTCCTTTTGGCTTAATAGTCTGAATCCTCGCCCTTGTTCTGAAAGGGGTCTTCTGAGGACAGCCAGCCCTGTAGCTCAGGGCTCACAGCGTAGGAATGAAAGCAGCGTAGATACCCGATGGCGTTGGAGAGTGGCGACCGGAGAGTGGCAACCGAGTGGCGACCTGCTTGAATTCACTCTCTTAGACGCAGCTACTCATCCGTAGCATGGGTAGAAAAGGATCCTTTGTCTTCAACCTCGTGTTGCGTTTTGGGTTTGTTGACTACTCAGACCTTGGCTGCAGCTCTGGTCATTTAGTCTGATATGTTCATTCTTAACTCACATGTTTTATACCCTCGTGTCGGAAGTGGGCGTCTTCCGCCTTTAGGGCAATTCTTGGGCGTGCTCAGTTACGAGTAAAGGTCTAGATTTTACTCAAATCCAATTTTAGACAACTAACTTCACATTTCATCTTTACCAAAACATTCTCTTTGATTTGGACATTTTCCACCCAACGTACAATGTATAAACATCAAGCATATACTAGGAAAACGCTTAAAGTTACAATGTTTTCGTTATAACGTCAGCCTTTAACTTTTAATAACATAACAAAAATGACATTAATTTTCATATTCCATCTTCCGTCATTACCACCATTGTGGCTGACGAAACTCCTTGTCCCAAAGTTAATTTATTGCATGTTTAATGTTCTGAGGCTTGTTCTCCATAGTGAGAGGACAAAGGAATTTTGCCTGCTGCCGTAGGTTTACAATGGGTGTGAGGTGTCATAAACCCCCCCCCATCTTCATATCCCTTGAGACCCCTTCTCCTCTGGTGGGGGTGAGATCTCTCTGCAGGATTGTGGTCATTGGTAACCTGAGCCGAGCAGGTCTTGACAGCGCTCTCGAGCGGCTAGATGTTCTTTACCATTCGGCCATCAAATTTCCCACCAATGGTCCTTATAGGACACATCACTGCACTCTATACTCCTCTGTAGACTGGTCATCTCTGTATACCCGTCGCATATATATATATATGTTATTTTTATCCTAGCCCCCGTCTACCGCAGGAGACCTTTTGCCTTTGGTAGGCCGTCATTGTAAATACGAATTTGTTCTTAACTGACTTGCCTGGTTAAATGAAGGTTAAATAAAAAATAAAAAAATAAATGTTGGTGGCAGCATCATGCTGTGGGAATGTTTGTCAGTGGCAGGGACTGGGAGACTAGTCAGTATAGAGGGAACGAAGCAAAGTACAGAGAGATCCTTGATGAAAACCTGCTCCAGAGCGCTCAGGACTTCAGACTGAGGCAAAGGTTCACCTTCCAACAGGACAACGACACTAAGCACACAGCCAAGATAACGCAGGAGTGGCTTCGGGACAAATCTCTAAATGTTCTTGAGCGGCCCAGCCAGAACATGTGGCGTCTTACCTAAGAAGACTCAAAGCTGTAATTGCTGCCAAAGGTGCTTCAACAAAGTAATGAGTAAAGGGTCTGAATACTTATGTAAATGTGATATTTTTTTAATATATATATTTTTAAACATTTGCATAAATGGCTAAAAACCTGTTTTTGCTTTGTCATTGGATATTGTGTGTAGATTGATGAGCATGTTTTTTTTACATTTTTGAATAAGACTGTAACATAACAAAATGTGTAAAAAGTCAAGGGGTCTGAATACTTTCCTAATGCACTGTATATGGGTACATCAGTCATACATGCGTGTTTAGGTAAATACATTGTCTCTACAGCTGTGTAAATAACTATGGGTGCTTGTCACTGATGTAGAAGTAAGGAGTTACTATGCACGAATGAACACTTTAAACAACACCTTCTCACACAGTGAAATGAAGTCCAAATGAGTGCCTGGTAATTGTCATTTTAGAATATATTTCAGTCAGGCTTTATGGAAAGTAAACATTGAGGCAGATGGCTGAAGCATGGCACAGTAGGTATAAATGGAAGTGCGGACGGGCACAGCTTGGAACAGCTGTGTTGATGCCCACCATCCAATCTTCACTGTCCTCACGGTGCCCACTGTGCCCATGATTGATGTGAGTGGGTAAGTCTGACTCAGTCAGGATGCCAAGGCTCCTCCAGGAGACTCAAGGGCAACTTGAAGTTGATGCTAACAGATTCTACATAATGAATAACTGGTAGGTTGTACTCTACTCTGGAAGTTGTTTTTCTCAAGGTAGTACAGTATGTAGCTTGAGTATCAGTTGGTTTTGTTCAGCACCAGCTGAAGAAAGGTTTCCAGCTCCTTGTGTGGTGTTACTCATCTCCTGTGTGGAATTGAAATGGAACCTACACAGCACTTTATATGAAGTTCAATTTACACTTTTCACTGCCAGTAATAACAAATTCTCGTATCAAGATATGAGCTTCAAATTAGCTGGAGACAATTACTATGTTGATTTTCTCCTCTCTCTACAATAGCTCCTATCTATGCTGTTGACGTCAATGGGCCAGGTATTGCGCAACGCAGCACAATCTATCTAAAAGTCTGTGAAAGAGCTTCGGGACTTAAAAGGCAACTCCACCACTTTTCAATTTTCATTATCTCCAGCACAATACCAGTGTTGTGAAAATGGCAAATTGTTTAGTTTTGTAGAAAAAGTTAAAAAGTTCTACCCGATGAAATCATCAAAAGTTAAAACATTTTAAAAAGAGTGATTTTCAAACACTATGAGATTCACCGTGACGTGGGGCCTTTTGCTAGAAAATCGATACTGGTTTTGAAAATAACTGTTTTTTTACTTTTAATGCTACCCTGTGATGTCACAGACAGATATTTTTTTAGGATCTTCTTATCTTTTTAACCACAGATCATAACTCGCTGTCTTCACATATGTAGACAATGGTTTGGTGCTGGAGATTATATGAAGTTCAAAAGTGGCAGAATTTCATTCATTATTTACGCTAGCTTTGGAGAGGCTGCCCAAAAGAGTGTTCTGTGTTAACATGTCACCTGCACTTTCTCTCTCACACACACAAACACACACACACTCTTCTCTCCCACCCTAACACCCACACACCTCAAGTACTTCTTCGCTTCCTCTATCTTCCTCTTAACAAACCCCACAGAGTGTACTCTCCCTGATTCCCCATTCACTATCTGTGATGACTCATCTGACGACTATCTACGCACTTCCACAATGAGAAGGATCACACAGGCTGCTCTCAACATATTATCTCTATGAAAGAGGGAGCGGCAGTGGGAGTATATCTCTGTAGGGGGCTCCTTACATCTGGAGTGCCATGAACTACCTCATCTCTTATCTATCTCATCTGTGTGTGAGTGAGGTCCTCAGCTCACCCCAGTACAAGCAGAATATTCCATACACATGTCAAAAACATTAAAGAACAGTGTTCTATTGAAACTCTCTCTCACTCACCCACACAGAAAATGATGTGCGCGCACATGCACACACTGTCAGACAGTCAAATGAAGAACGTGCATTGTTCACATAGAGAGATTTGTCATGTGTTCCGCTCCTACCGTCAAAACAACATTTGTGATCAAACGAGAGGGAGGTAAGACTTGAAACGCAACAAGTGTCCCTCGTCTGTCACATGTCTGCTTTGAACTGACTGTAGTAAGCTATCTCCATGGGTATTGGACCATAGCAATTAGCCTGAGCCTTTGAGGAAAAACAAGATCTTAAAATTAGTAAGCTGTCGCTGTCTGCATGAATGGTGGAAAGGGAAGCGATTAATAGTCTAAAAACCCTTTCATATTCATAAAACGTCACATATGCTGATCTAGGATCAGGTCCCCCCTGTTAATTTAATCAAATTTATTATGATCTAAAAGGAAAAACTGATCCTAGAACAGCATTATTGGCACTTTATGAATACGGTCTCAGGACTCCTCAATGATCAATGAACTCTTTGTAGTCAGTCAGACAGAGCTCCCTCTCAAGTTTGAAAACACTGCTGAGGATCCGTTCGATGCAGCTAGCTGTCTGTGACTGTAGATTTGGTTGGCACGATCAAAAAGACCAAATTCCAGGAGGATTTCCATGTAAAGTGTTGTAATTATCATATCTCTGTGGAGCAGACGAGACATATAATTCACCTCCGTGTTTTCACATGCACAGAGATTATAGGCTATGACAAGGCAGGCATTTAATGGAAATTAAGTCAGTGTAAGTACACTCTTAGAAAAATGGGTTCCAAAAGGGTTATTCAGCTGTCCCCATAGGAGAACCCTTTTTGGATCCAGGTAGAACCATTTATGGTTCCGGGAAGAACTCTTTTGGTTTCCATGTAGAACCCTGTCCACAGAGGGTTCTACCTGGAACCAAAAATGTGTTCTTCAAAGGGTTCTTCTATGGGGACAGCCAAAGAACACTTTTAGGTTCTAGGTAGCACCTTTTTTTCTAAGAGTGTACTGTAGCCGTGCTGGACTCTATTTGACTCTAGAATCTGCACCCTGCTGGTTTAAACCTGCATTCCCAAGCAGTCCCAACGTGCTAAAAGGGATACTTTGGGAATTTGGCCCTTTATCTACTCCCCATAGCAGACACCATAGACTTCTAGTCATTGCGCTAACGCTAGTTAGCATTGGCTCGCGAAACGACCTCACTGCCAAAATCTCTTTTAAAGTTAAAGGGATACTTCGGGATTGTGGCAGTGAGTGCCGTGGAGAATCGTCTCAAAAATGTAACACTCTGACAAGAACTTGTGAATTCAAATAGGCTTTAATACAGAATAGCAAGAAAGCCGAGCTGATCCCATGGAACAACTGATTTTCTGAACACAGGGCTCGGCTTAAGTACCTTCACGGCATATAGATACACCCCATATGTAAATACAGTACCTCCCTTTTCCATTATCTTTTAGTTCGTGTTCTTGCTTGTTCACGCCCAGTAACGCCCATATCTATTTCAGGTTAGATTATAATGGTGGCAGGACCCTTAATGTAATACAAAAAATAATACATTTATTGCATGCATGTGTTTCCTGTTTTAGCCATTCTGCTGCCAACCTGTCTCCAGTTCACCTTACTTTGGTATGTCCAAGTGTGAGTATAGGCCTAGTAATATGATCAAATGCCTGTCTCTTAACAGATTCAAATGTACTTATGAGCCGCAGCCAATGCATCTCTGTGCATTAGCTAATTCAGTCTTTGACATATGTTCTGCTCACAAGTGGCAAATATACTGCGTGACATTCTGTTTCTAGGAGTCATGCATTCTGTTCAGTAATGAGAGATGTGCTTGGTGTAATGGCTCGGCTTCTGTCCCTGCTCAACATAAAGAATCACTCCTTGTATGTTCATGAACTATTCCCGTTGGCCCCCTAGCCACTTCAGTTCCTGCCCGCCAATGCCCACATCTGACCGCTGTCCAAGCCATCCCAGCAACCACGCTGGCGCCGGAGTCTTCATCCTATATGCTCCATTCCTTTTATAGCCATTGTATCTTAGCACTTGAGCAGTCAGTCTAACTTCTGCCTGCTAATATTGGAAATGCAATCTCAGTCATGTTGTCTGCTACCACATGCGGTAGTTTCGCGAGCCAATGCTAACTAGCATTAGCGCAATGACTAGAAGTCTATGGTATAATTTAATTGTGTCAATTTAATTGTGTCATTATGAACGTTATCCGCAATGTAATATTCCATTTTGTGCAACTCAAGCCATTATTTTCTGTGTGTGCATGCTCAGGCTACACAGAGAAATATCACATGTGATAGGGGAAAGCTCTCGAGTCGCACAAAATAGAATATAACGTTGCGGAAAAAGTTAATAATGACACAACTGCATGTGTACAACATCTAAATACCTGCATCACTATACTGAGAGTGTTGCCATTTCTGAAAGGACATATTTGTTGATGTTTTATCTAAGCCCTGACACTGCAGAACGAGCATGAGGAAGTAATAATGATATAATATGTGCCACTTAGTAGATGCTTTTATCCATAGTGACTGACAGTCGTGTGTGCATAAAGTGAGGGAAAAAAGTATTTGATCCCCTGCTGATTTTGTACGTTTGCCCACTGACACAGAAATGATCAGTCTATAATTTTAATGGTAGGTTTATTTGAACAGCGAGAGACAGAATAACAACAAAAAAATCCAGAAAAACGCATGTGAAAAATGTTATAAATTGATTAGCATTTTAATGAGGGAAATAAGTATTTGACCCCTCTGCAAAACATGACTTAGTACTTGGTGGCAAAACCCTTGTTGGCAATCACAGAGGTCAGACGTTTCTTGTAGTTGGCCACCAGGTGTGCACACATCTCAGGAGGGATTTTGTCCCACTCCTCTTTGCAGATCTTCTCCAAGTCATTAAGGTTTCGAGGCTGACGATTTGACCCAAGATTTGACGGTACATGGCCCCGTCCATCGTCCCTTTGATGCGGTGAAGTTGTCCTGTCCCCTTAGCAGAAAAACACCCCCAAAGCATAATGTTTCCACCTCCATGTTTGACGGTGGGGATGGTGTTCTTGGGGTCATAGGCAGCATTCCTCCTCCTCCAAACACGGCGAGTTGAGTTGATGCCAAAGAGCTCCATTTTGGTCTCATCTGACCACAACACTTTCACCCATTTGTGTTCTGAATCATTCAGATGTTAATTGGCAAACTTCAGATGGGCATGTATATGTGCTTTCTTGAGCAGGGGGACCTTGCGGGCACTGCAGGATTTCAGTCCTTCATGGCGTAGTGTGTTACCAATTGTTTTCTTGGTGACTATGGTCCCAGCTGCCTTGAGATCATTGACAAGATCCTCCCGTGTAGTTCTGGGCTGATTCCTCACCGTTCTCATGATCATTGCAACTACACGAGGTGAGATCTTGCATGGAGCCCCAGGCCGAGGGAGATTGACAGTTCTTTTGTGTTTCTTCCATTTGCGAATAATCGCACCAACTGTTGTCACCTTCTCACCAAGCTGCTTGGCGATGGTCTTGTAGCCCATTCCAGCCTTGTGTAGGTCTACAATCTTGTCCCTGACATCCTTGGAGGGCTCTTTGGTCTTGGCCATGGTGGAGAGTTTGGAATCTGATTGATTGATTGCTTCTGTGGACAGGTGTCTTTTATACAGGTAACAAGCTGAGATCCCTTTAAGAGTGTGCTCCTAATCTCAGCTCGTTACCTGTATAAAAGACACCTGGGAGCCAGAAATCTTTCTGATTGAGAGGGGGTCAAATACTTATTTCCCTCATTAAAATGCAAATTAATTAATAAAAAAAATTCACATGCGTTTTTCTGGTTTTTTTGTTGTTATTCTGTCTCTCACTGTTCAAATAAACCTACCATTAAATTATAGACTGATCATTTCTTTGTCAGAGGGCAAACGTACAAAATCAGCTGGGGATCAAATACTTTTTTCCCTCACTGTACATTTTACGTGTGTATCGCTGGTTGGGGTAAGTTTCTCAAAAGCAAGTGAAATTGCAAAAAAAAGTGTCTGGACTCTATAAAGTTAACTTCTCCTTTAAGGCAATTCCTTCTGCAGACTGATCTCTAGGGTCATTTTCAATTACTTGTTGGGATAATCACTGATCTGACATGACTGGGTTGGTGTAACATGCTGTTATGAAACCCCTGCTTTCAAATCAAAGTTTATTGGTTTTGTACACAGATTTGCAAATGTTATCGCAGGTGCATCGAAATGCTTGTGTGTCTACAGTAACTCCAACAGTGCAGTAATAACTAGCAATACACAACAATACACACACAATCCACAAAGTAAAAAGAAAGAAATATCAGAACGAGCGTTCAGAGTCTCTACACTACATGACCAAATGTATGTGGACACCTGCTTGTCGATCATCTCATTCCAAAATCATGGGCATTAATATGGAATTGGTCCCCCTTTTGCTGCTATAACAGCCTCCACTCTTCTGGCAAGGCTTTCCACTGGATGTTGGAACATTTCTGCGGAGACCACAAGAGAATTAGTGAGGTTGGGCACTGATGTTGGGCGATAAGGCCTGGCTCGAAGTCCCAAAGGTGTTCGATGGGTTTGAGGTCAGGGCTCTGTGCAAACCATTTCTGTATGGTCCTCGCTCTGTGCTTAGGGGCATTGTCATGCTGTAACAGGAAAGGGCCTTCCCCAAACTGTTGACACAAAGTTGGAAGCACAGAATCGTCTAGAATGTCACTGTATGCTATATTGTTAAGATTTCCCTTCACTGGAATGAAGGGCCCTAGCCCGAAACTATGAAAAACAGCCCAAGACCATCATTCCTCCTCCACCAAACTTTACAGTTGGCACTATGCATTGGGGTTGGTAGCATTCTCCTGACATCCGCCAAACCCAGATTCCTCCGTAGGACTGCCAGATGGTGAAGCATTTTATGAACTGACTTCTTGGTAGTCACTGAGCTCTTCAGTAAGGCCATTCTACTGCCAATGTTTCTCTATTGAGATTACATGGCTGTGTGCTAGATTGTATACACCTGTCAGCAATAGGTGTGGCTGGAAACTCAGAACTTTGTTGAAGTACCTTTGGCAGCGACCACAGCATCGAGACATCTTATGTATGATGCTACAAGCTTGGCACACCTGTGTTTGGGGAGTTTCTCAAATTTTTCTCTGCAGATCCTCTCAAGCTCTGTCAGGCTGGATTGGGAGCGTTGCTGCACAGCTATTTTCAGGTCTCAAATCAAATCAAATCAAATTGTATTTGTCACATACACATGGTTAGCAGATGTTAATGCGAGTGTAGCGAAATGCTTGTGCTTCTAGTTCCGACCATGCAGTAGTATCTAACAAGTACTCTAACAAATTCACAACAACTACCTTATACACACAAGAGTAAAGGAATGAATACGAGTATGTACATATAAATATATGGATGAGCGATGGCTGACCGGCATAGGCAAGATGCAGTAGATGGTTTAGAGTACAGTGTATACATTTGATATGAGTAATGTCGGATATGTAAACATTATATACAAAATTGTTTAAAGTGGCTAGTGATACATTTGTTACATCCACTTCCTATTTTTAAAGTGGCTAGAGATTTAAGTCAGTATGTTGGCAGCAGCCACTCAATGTTAGTGATGGCTGTTTAACAGTCTGATGGCCTTGAGGTAGAAGCTGTTTTTCAGTCTCTCGGTCCCAGCTTTGATGCACCTGTACTGACCTCGCCTTCTGGATGATAGCGGGGTGAACAGGCAGTGGCTCAGGTGGTTGTTGTCCTTGATTATCTTTTTGGCCTTCCTGTGACATCTGGTGGTGTAGGTGTCCTGGAGGGCAGGTAGTTTACCCCTGGTGATGCGTTATGCAGTCCTCACTACCCTCTGGAGAGCCTTACGGTTGTGGGCGGAGCAGTTGCCGTACCAGGTGGTGATACAGCCTGACAGGATTCTCTCGATTGTGCATCTGTAGAAGTTTGTGAGTGATTTTGATGACAAGCCGAATTTCTTCAGCCTCCTGAGGTTGAAGAGGCGCTGTTGCGCCTTCTTCACCACGCTGTCTGTGTTGGTGGACCATTTCAGTTTGTCCGTGAACTTAAAACGTTCCACCTTCTCCACTACTGTCCCGTCGATGTGGATTGGGGGGTGCTCCCTCTCCTGTTTCCTGAAGTCCACAATCATCTCCTTTGTTTTGTTGACATTGAGTGAGAGGTTATTTTCCTGACACCACACTCCGAGGGCCCTCACCTCCTCCCTGTAGGCCATCTCGTCGTTGTTGGTAATCATGCCTACCACTGTACTGTCGTCAGCAAACTTGATGATTGAGTTGGATGCGTGCTTGGCCACGCAGTCATGGGTGAACAGGGAGTACAGGAGAGGGCTGAGAACGCACCCTTGTGGGGCCCCAGTGTTGAGGATCAGCGGGGTGGAGATGTTGTTTCCTACCCTCACCACCTGGGGCCGGCCTGCCAGGAAGTCCAGGACCCAGTTGCACAGGGCTGGGTCGAGACCTAGGGTCTCGAGCTTAATGACGAGCTTGGAGGGAACTATGGTGTTAAATGCTGAGCTGTAGTCGATGAACAGCATTCTTACATAAGTATTCCTCTTGTCCAGATGGGTTAGGGCAGTATGCAGTGTGATTGCGATTGCGTCGTCTGTGGACCTATTGGGACGGTAAGCAAATTAATAATAATAATAATAATACATTTTATTTAAGGCGCCTTTCTTGACACTCAAGGACACCGTACAGGGAAACATAAGACATTTAAAAGCATAGAACAGCATTAAAAACAACAAAAGAAGCAGAGCAGTTGACGTCAAGTGAGATAGGCAATTTTAAACAGGTGTGTTTTAAGTTGTGATTTGAAATGGGAAAATGAATCGATGTTTCTGAGTTGGGATGGTAATGAGTTCCAGAGACGGGAGCAGAGCGGCTGAATGCTCTGCTCCCCATAGTGGTGAAGACGAGCGGGGGACAGACAGGTGTATGGAGGAAGAAGATCTAAGGAGCGGGTGGAAGTTGGACCCTGGAGGAGATTAGACAAATATGGGGGCGAGTTTATGGATGGACTTGAATGTTAACAGAAGGACTTTGAATTGGATACGGAACTGGACCGGGAGCCAGTGAAGCTGTTGGAGAACAGGAGTGATGTGATGAATGGAGGGGGTTCGAGTAATGATGCGGGCAGCTGAATTCTGGACCATTTGAAGTTTATGGAGGGATTTATGAGGGAGGCCAAAAGGAGGGAGTTGCAGTAATCCAAAGCGGAAGTGAGCGAGACTGTGGACAAGGACGGCGGCAGTATGGGGGGTAAGGGAGGGACGGAGTCGATTGATGTTTCGTAGATGGAAATAGGCAGACCGTGTAATGTTATTAATGTGCGATTGAAAAGATAATGTGCTGTCAAGGATGACACCCAGACTCTTATAGTAGTGGATTGTAGTGGATCCAGGGTGTCTGGCAGGATGGAGGTGATATGATCCTTGACTAGTCTCTCAAAGCACTTCATGATGACGGAAGTGAGTGCTACGAGGCGATAGAACAATGGTGGCCCTCTTGAAGCATGTGGGAACAGCAGACTGGGATAGGGACTGATTGAATATGTCCGTAAACACTGCACATGCTCTGAGGACACGGCCAGAGATGCCATCTGGGCCAGCAGCCTTGCGAGGGTTAACACATTTAAATGTTTTCCTCACGTTGGCTGCGGTGAAGGAGAGCCCGCAGGTTTTGGTAGCGGGCCGTGTCGGTGGCACTGTATTGTCCTCAAAGCGAGCAAAGAAGTTGTTTAGTTTGTCTGGGAGCAGGACGTCGTGGTCCACGACGGGGGCTGGTTTTCTTTTTGTAGTCCGTGATTGACTGTAGACCCTGCCATATTCCTCTCGTGTCTGAGCCGTTGAATTGTGACTTTACTTTGTCTCTATATTGACGCTTAGCTTGTTTGATTGCCTTGCAGAGGGAATAGCTACACCGTTTGTATTCAGTCATGTTTCTGGTAGCCTTACCCTGGTTAAAAGCAGTGGTTTGCGCTTTCAGTTTTGGCGCGAATGCTGCCATCAATCCACGGTTTCTGGTTGGGGAATGTTTTAATAGTTGCTATGGGTACAACATCACCAATGCACTTGCTAATAAACTCGCTCATCGAATCAGCGTATACATCAATGTTGTTGTCCGACGCTATGCGGAACATATCCCAGTCCACGTGCTCGAAGCAATCTTGCAGCGTGGAATCAGATTGGTCGGACCAGCGTTGAACAGACCTGAGAACGGGCGTTTTCTGTTTTAGTTTCTGTCTCTAGGTTGGGAGCAACAAAATGGAGTCATGGTCAGACTTGCCGAAAGGAGGGCGGAGAATAGCCTTGTATGCATCACGGAAGTTAGAATAACAATGATCCAGGATTTTACCGGCCCGGGTGGCACATTCGATATGCTGATAACATTTTGGGAGCCTTGTTTTCAAATTAGCCTTATTAAAATCCCCAGCCACAATAAATGCAGCCTCAGGATATGTGGTTTCCAATTTACATAGAGTCCAATGAATTTCTTTCAGTGCCGTCGATGTGTCAGCTTGAGGGGGGGGGATGTACACGGCTGTGATTATAATCGAGGAGAATTCTCTTGGTAGATAATGCGGTCGGCATTTGATTGTAAGGAATTCTATGTCAGGTGAACAAAAGGACTTGAGTTCCTGTATGTTGTTATGATCACACCACGTCTCGTTAATCATAAGACACACACCCCCGCCCTTCTTCTTACCAGATAGATGTTTGTTTCTGTCGGCGCGATGCGTGGAGAAACCAGGTGGCTGTACCGACTCTGATAACGTGTCCTGAGTGAGCCATGTTTCCGTGAAGCAAAGAAAGTTTCAGTCTCGGATGTCTCTCTGGAAGGCAACCCTTGCTCTGATTTCGTACACTTTGTTGTCCAGAGACTGGACATTGGCAATTAGAATACTCGGGAGAGGTGCACGATGTGCCCGTCTTACGTAGCTTCACCAGAAGACTGCCGCGTTTCCCCCTTCTCCTGTGCCGCCGTTGTTTTGAGTCGCCGGCTGGAATCCAGTCTATTGTCCTAGTTGGTGGACCAAACAGAGAATCCGCTTCGGGAAAGTCGTATTCCTGGTCGTAATGTTGGTAAGTTGACGTTGCTCTTATATCCAATAGTTCCTCCCGGTTGTATGTAATAAAACGTAATATTTCCCGGGGTAACAATGTAAGAAGTAATACATAGAAAACAAAATACTGCATAGTTTCCTGAGAACGTGAAGCGAGGCTGCCATCTCTGTCGGCGCCGGAAGTGTAGAGAATGTTTGATCGGGTTCAAGTCCTGGCTCTGGCTGGGCCACTCAAGCACATTCAGAGACTTGTCCAGAAGCCACTCTTGCGTTGTCTTGGCTGTGTGCTTAGGATCATTGCCCTATTGGAAGGTGAACCTTCACCCCAGTCTGAGGTCCTGGGCACTCTGGAGCAGGTTTTCATCAAGGATCGCGCTGTACTTTGCTCCGTTCATCTTTCCCTCGATCCTGACTAGTTTCCCAGTCCCTGCCGCTGAAAACAATCCCCACAGCATGGTGCTGCCATGCTTCACCATAGGGATGGTGCCAGGTTTCCTCCAGACGTGATGCTTGGCATTCAGGTCAAAGAGTTAAATCTTGGTTTCATCAGACCAGAGAATCTTGTTTCTCATGGTCTGTAAGTCCTTTTGGTGCCTTTTGGCAAACTCCAAGCGGGCTGTCATGTTCCTTTTACTGAGGAATGGCTTCCGCCTGGCCACTCTACCATAAAGACCTGATTGGTGGAGTGCTGCAGAGATGGTTGTCCTTCTGGAAGGTTCTCCCATCTCAGAGTGACCATCAGGTTCTTGGTCACCTCCCTGACCTAGGCCCTTATCCCCTGATTGCTCAGTTTGACCAGACGGCCAGCTCTAGGAACAGTCTTGGTGGTTCCAAACTTCTTCCATTTAAGAATGATGGAGGCCACTGTGTTCTTCGGGATCTTCAATGCTGCAGAAATGTTTTGGTACCCTTCCCCAGATCTGTGCTTGACACAATCCTGTCTTGGAGCTCTACAGACAATTCCTTTGACGCCATGGCTTGATTTTTGCTCTGACATGCACTGTGAACTGTGGGACCTTATATAGACAGGTGTGTGCCTTTTCAAATCATGTCCAATCAATTTAATTTGCCACAGGTGGACTCCAATCAAGTTGTAGAAACATCTCAAGGATGATCAATGGAAACAGGATGCACCTGAGCTCAATTTCGCGTCTCATAGCAAAGGGTCTGAAAAGGTATTTATGTTTTTATTTTTTAATACATTTGCTAAAATTTCAAAGAAACTGTTTTCGCTTTGTCTTTATTGGTTATTGTTTTTTAATCAATTTTAGAATAAGGCTGTAATGTAACAAAATGTGGGAAAAGTCAAGGGGTCTGAATACTTACCGAGGGCACTATATATATTGAGTAGTTACTGTATATAGGATGATCTATGACTATAACACAGTATAAACACAGTTCAATGACTCTTCGTCTCCTATTGGCTGTGTTAGATCAGTGGTTACCTCAAAGAACGAAGGGATGGGAGGAAGTAAGTGAAGAAGGAGAAGGGATGAGGCTTACAACATGCTTTGTTTACTAAATGCATTTGAAAACAATTTTGGGGGTTTATTTTCTTTGTGGTTGTTTCTATGAGAGCTCGTATATAGCTGGGCCAGAGCCCCAGACTCATCCACCAGAGTGCATCCCAGTGGACTTTCCCTCAGCATTAGTTCACTCATGTTATGAAATGTTCACACTGCAAGGCTCTCACTACAATATTATCAAAGCAATCACAGAGGCTGGGGCTGTATGCCCCCACTGGCCGGCCGGCTGGCTGGCTGTGAGCATTGGTGCAAGATGTATTAGCTTCTGAATAGCAATACAAGTCATCCTGCATATGCCATTTTTCTGTGAGAAAATATTGTTCATCGATAGGAATGAATCTCAGATTACTCAACGTGTTACAACATTGTAGCTTTGAAGTGGGCTACGTGGGAGAGGGCCAGTCTGTCTGGGTGGACATGGAAATGATGGAATGGATGTAGCATTGATGAATGCAGAAATAGTCTGGCACCCTGGCTAGCTTTGAAACAGTCTGGCACGAATAAATCAATGCTCAATAAATTAAATGGGGATTTGTTTGGTCCCTAACTGCTCCATACACATACATTCATTTCAGATGTGGTATGATACAGAACTCTTTCAATACGCTTTTATTGCAGGGGAGTATTCAAGGTTACTAATTGAACAGGATACTGCATCTAGGAAACCACAGAAGAAAAACCGCCACTGCTTTATAACACAGAAAAATACTAAATAGCTTCAGGGTCACCTTCTCCTCGAGAATATGTAAGGCACACAAGTTTGTAGGAGGCACAAAAGTTACGTTTTAAAATGTTTCAACTAAAACAACAGCACCTTGAGCATTCTAGAGAGGTAAGTTTACACCTTGAACCATAGAGACACAAAAGGCTAATTAAACACGATATTTACTTCAATGCTGTGCCTTGAAATGATTATCCTTCTGTATGTCCTTTCCATGACTGGCTGATGAACCTCAGAAGAACATGTTTTCGTGTCTTCAGGTGCACTCTAATCGAGTGGGCTATACAATTTTGAGAAGATGACTGCCACACCAAGTGTTCTCAGAGCATAGATACAGTGCCTTAATGTATTCCCTTTTCAACAAAAATCTGTATTTTGCCAGTTGTCTAATAATTACTTAGACAGCAGAAATAGAGCCAAGCATAATGGGTTGCTGCTTGTTACCTGTGTTCTGCTTGCAGCTCAGTTCATCTTGTACTAACTAGATCTAACTGTTTTCATTGCTGGAGGTACAGTACAATGTATCCTGATGCTTGGTGTTCCTCAAATTGGACTGTGTTGGGAACGGGTTGCAAGACTTGAATATTAGAACACTCAATTTAGCAAATTCATTTATTTAGATCATTTTGAGGCAGTTTCCAAATGGACCAAAAGGTGACACAGTCTAAGACGGAGGTCTCCATACTCAGAGGGCTGCTGTGAGTGCAGGATATTGCCTCAACATAGCTGATCAAAATGAGCAACTTATAATGGCCTCAATCTGGATCATCTTTAGTTGAATCAGATGTGTTAGTGCTAGGCTGGAACAAACACCTGCACACACTCTGACCAACTAGGAATGGGATTGGGAGAGGTGTATGGGTAGGTGCATTGTGTGAATTACACGAGTATTTCAGGACAGGCTAATTCCAGTACTGACTGGAACGTTTCTCCAAAAAGTTCGATCTTTGTCCCCACGTGCAGTTGCAAACCGTAGTCTGGCTTTTTTATGGCGGTTTTGGAGCAGTGGCTTCTTCCTTGTTGAGCGTTCTTTCAGGTTATGTCGATATAGGACTCATTTTACTGTGGATATAGATACTTTTGTACCTGTTTCCTCCAGCATCTTCACAAGGTCCTTTGCTGTTGTTCTGGGATTGATTTGCACTTTCCACACCAAAGTACATTCATCTCTAGGAGATGTCAGAGAAAAATTGCAAGATTATGTTATAATACTTTTATTGCATCAAATGATTATTCTATTCAGTTGAAATAAAACATTCTGTTAACTATTGTGTGTGTGTTCTACTGAGGATAGGGCCTCTGGGAGATAACACTGACAGGAGATTTACGATGTCTTTTGGGTGATAAAACCTAAAGAGCATTCCAGAGCATGAGTTAATGTTTATGTTCTATACCGTACCAGGGAGAGATGGTTCCAGTTTGGAGTTGGAGGGCCAGACACTGGTCAATACAATGAAAACTGTTGACACAGCAGATGCTGTCTGCTATGTATTATAGGTATCTTTCATACAGATCTTAACCTTGTGACCCATTCTATATATCTGTTGTTCGTCATGTAGGTTGAAAGGGGTGTATCTTTGCTATAAAAGATCTCAGTAGCCTTTGTGTTGCCGGTCTCAACGGATCATCAGAGACGGTGGTGATTAGTTGACAAGCCATTGCTATTGCAAAGCTCTTACTATTAAAGATTTAGTTTAAGTATAACTCTGACTTGTGTGATAAGTTTGTCTCTCCTCATTTGATAGTAAAGAAATTAACCACCACAGAGACAGAATGCGTCTCCTTCCTGAACTGTATGACGGCTGTGTGGTCCCATGGTGTCTATACTTGCGTACTATTGTTTATACAGATGAACGTGGTACCTTCAGGTGTTTGGAAATGGCTCCCAAGGATGAACCAGACTTGTGGAGGTCTACACTTTGTTTTCTGAGGTCTTGGCTGATTTCTTTTGATTTTCCCATGATGTCAAGCAAAGAGACACTGAGTTTGAAGGTAGGCCTTGAAATACATCCACAGTTACACCTCCAATTGACTCAAATGATGTCAATTAGCCTATCAGAAGCTTCTAAAGCCATGACATCATTTTCTGGAATTTTCCAAGCTGTTTAAAGGCACAGTCAACTTAGTGTATGTAAACTTCTGACCCATTGGAATTGTGATACAGTTAATTATAAGTGAAATAATCTGTCTGTAAACAATTGTTGGAAAAATGACTTGTGTCATGCACAAAGTAGATGTCCTAACCGACTTGCCAAAACAATAGTTTGTTAACAAGAAATTTGTTGAGTGGCTGTAAAACGAGTTTTAATGACTCCAACCTAAGTGTATGTAAACTTCCGACTTCAACTGTATATATATATATATATATATATATATATATATATATATATATATATATATATATATATGGTACCAGTCAAAAGTTTGGACACACCTACTCATTCAAGGGTTGTCTTTATCGTTACTATTGTCTACATTGTAGAATAATAGTGAAGACATTAAATCTATGAAATAACACATATGGAATGATGTAGTAACCAAAAAAGTGTTAAATTTTATATTTTATATTCCTCAAAGTAGCAACCCTTTGCCTTGATGACAGCTTTTCACACTCTTGGCATTCTCTCAACCAGCTTCATGAGGAATGCTTTTCCAACAGTCTTTAACTTCTTGCCGCACGGATCCCGTGAGCGGGATCATTTTCGATAACAACAAAGAACGCCAAATTCAAAATAAGAATTCGTAATATTTAACATTCATGGAAATACAAGTGTTGCACATGGTTACAAAGCTTAGCGTCTTGGTAATCTAAATCTGTTGTCAGATTTCAAAAAGGCTTTATGGCGAAAGCAAAACATTTGATTATCTGAGGTCAGCACCTCACAAAAATAGCTTTTTCAACCAGCACTGGCGACACAAAATCACAAATTAAAGATATAAAAACTCACTTACTTTTTAAGATCTTCTGATGTTTCCAACCAGGAGGGTGCCAGCTACAAAACCGCTGTTTGTTTTGTTCGATAAAGTACATATTTATATCCGAAAAACGCTGTTTAGACAGCGCCATTGAATTCAGAAATCCACAGGAAACACCTCCGTCAAAACGACGACAGAAAAGTCAAATTTACTCCCGGTAAACTTTGTCTATTTTTGTCAAACAAAGACTCTATATAATCCTTAGGTTGTCTAAAATGTAAAAAAAGATAAATAATTCACGCGGAAACAACTATGTTCAATAGACAAGGCAAATTCCTTCATGTGAAAAAACGTATTCATTTTTCAAAATACAAGCCCAAAGCCATCAATAGTAGACTGTTACCATATAGGGAAAGCCATAGGAATAGGAAAATGGTGGATGGATTCAATGCTTTTCAATAGCTTTTCAAAATAAGAGCATGGGTCAGATTTCCTTCGGGTTTTCGCCTGCCAAATCAGTTCTGTTATAGCCACAGACATAATTTTAACGGTTTTGGAAAATTCAGAGTCTTTTCTATCCAAAGCTACTAAACGATATGCATATCCTAGCTTCTGGGCCTGAGTGACAGCTCGTTTACTTTGGGCACATCAGACAGGCGGAAACTAGGAATTCTGCCCCCTAGCTGTAAGAGGTTAAGGAGTTCCCACATATTCTGAGCACTTGTTGGCTGCTTTTTCTTCACTCTGCAGTCCAACTCATCCCAAACCATCTCAATTGGGTTGAGGTCAGGTGATTTTGGAGGCCAGGTAATCTGATGTAGCACTCAATCACTCTCCTTCTTGGTCGAATAGCCCTTACACAGCCTGGAGGTGTGTTTTGGGTCATTGTCCTGTTGAAAAACAAATGATAGTCCCACTAAGCGCAAATCAGATGGGATGGCGTATCGCTGCAGAATTCTGTGGTAGCCATGATGGTTCAGGGTGCCTTGAATTCTAAATAAATCACTGACCGTGTCACCAGCAAAGCACCCCCACACCATCACACCTCCTCCTCCATGCTTCATGGTGGGAACCACACATTGTTATGAATAAATTCACATGATTTATATGTTTAATGACTAAATGATTATATGTTTAAAATAATATGTTTAAGTAATTACTAAGAATATTAAATTCTGAAAATATATGTAATAGGTGTTAGGGGAATAAGACATCGTGTTACTATTTTGCAATCTAAGCAGGATGGAGTTGAGATAACAGAGGAACAGGAGAACTGTCAACAGATGATTTATAACTGTGAACCCTATAACAGGAAAACGGTTTCTCCACCCAAGGAGTTAGAAATGGTCATAAAACTGTTAGAAGTGATAAGATGTTATATGTAAAACACAGCCCGCCTAAAGCGGGTTGGAGTTAAATTGTATGTACATATAAAGGACTGTGTTCTTATTGTGAATTGAGAATTCTCCTGAATAAACATTGACATATGACCATTGTAGACTGGGCTTCCGTCCGTTTCATTTTCAACCAGTATCTTACAAATTCTGGGTTACAGACGGAGTTGTTTAATTGAAGTTCAGTTTATGAACATTGAGTACAAAATTTCTATAACACACATGCAGAGACCATCCATTCACCTACTCTGCGTCTCACAAAGACACGGGGGTTGGAACCAAAAATCTAAAATCTGGACTCATCAGACCAAAGGACAGTTTCCACCGGTCTAATGTCCATTGCTCTTGTTTCTTGGCCAGAGCAAGTTTCTTCTTCTTATTGGTGTCCTTTAGTAGGGGTTTCTTTGCAGCAATCTGACCATGAAGGCCTGATTCATGCAGTCTCCTCTGAACAGTTGATGTTGAGATGTGTCTGTTACTTGAACTCTGTGAAGCATTTATCTGGGCTGCAATCTGAGGTGCAGTTAACTCTAATTAACGTATCCTCTGCAGCAGAGGTAACTCTGGGTCTTTCCCGTGGCGGTTCTCATGATAGCCAGTTTCATCATAGTGCTTGATGCTTTTTGCGACTGCACTTGAAGTAACTTTTAAAGTTCTTGAAATTGACTGACCTTCATGTCTTAAAGTAAAGATGAACTGTCGTTTCTCTTAGCTTATTTGAGCTGTTCTTGCCATAATATATTTTGATTTGTTTAACACTTTTTTGGTTACTACATGATTCCATATGTGTTATTTCATAGTTTTGATGTCTTTACTATCATTCTACAATGTAGAAAATAGGACAAAATAATGAAAAACCCTTGATTGAGTAGGTGTGTCCAAACTTTTGACTGGTACTGTATGTACAGTATATTATCCTATATCAGCCAAACTGTATGTGCAGTACTGCAGTATAATCATTTTGATTGTAAAGCTGTTACATCTGCACTGAGGCAACCCACTATTTATAATATCTATTCATAGGCCTATTACTTTCATAAACATCAACACAAATGTCAAGGCTTTCATGATGTCATGTTAACTGATTTACTCAATCCAGAGGTGCATTCCAAACCAAATTGAGCGAAACCTTGAGGTATTAGCGCCTCAAGGACTTTCCAGTAATTACACAAAGAGAGAGAGAGAGAGAGAGAGAGAGAGAGAGAGAGAGAGAGAGACGTCTTTCCCATTCCAACTGAGTGTGTGTGAGATCCGAGAAAGTTTATTTGTTATTGTTTTCAAACGGAGGAGACGAGCATCCAGTGTCGTGGTAAAAAAATATTGTAGGCCTAGTACATAGTCAGAATTTCAATCGCACTTGAAATTATGTCTGAGGGGGGAAAGAACGGTGTTCGTTGTTTGAAGTAACGTCTTTGTTGTTGTAATATCGCAAATGGACATGGCAGTTTCACCGCAACGGATTCCAACTTTAATATCGATTCAGGAAATAATAAAGTATGCCATTGTCATCTGAAGGCAAAATGGCAGTGTGGGAATACAATAGTCCAAATAGAACCAGAGGCCCTGGACTCATATCCCATTCTATCCTATCTGCTCTGGGGCTCTCCCAGGGCACAAACTCCAGGCTTCCACTTGAAATGACATTTACAGGCAAAGGTTCTGTAAATTTGCTTTTAAAATCTATATGCATGGCATTTCTCTTCCTCTGATTGATTTGAGGGTAAGTGAACCAAATAGATTTGTTAGTGGTTGTCAAATCACAGGCCCAAAAGTGATGCAATGCATGAAATAGTCATAGCAAATCCATCATAGGGGAAAAATAATACATTTCTAGGCAAGCAACATCCAACAAGGGAAGGCCAGAAATGACATTTAGATCATACCATATAAAGGTTGAGTGTTCTAAAATTAGATTACTTTGTATTAGGCTTGTAATGTTCCCACACACCCTCTCCTACCATCATCAGGCACTGAATTGAACTGTAAAAACGTGGCAGCGACTGACATCTGTTGGATAGTGATGGAACTGTATGTTATTGCGGTAATATCCCAGCCAGGGACAGCAGATACCTATTGGACAGATGGGGAAAAAATATTATGGATTAGATGCCCTTGGCCCTGCCCTAGTACTCTCCTGACTATAGTTCGACATAGGCACTGCTGTAACACTGCTATAACACGTGTTATTATTATGGTGATGTATGTGGCTTGTTGTAGTTCTTAGTGATGTCAATCTTCTCTTCACTTATAAATTAAATATGACCACGTGAAGGATACACTTTTTCTAGACGTTTGGCTCCCTTCAAGTAAAAGAGACTAGGCAAGTCAGTTAAGAACAAATGTACAATGATGGCCTACCCCGCCAAACCTGGACGACATTGGGCCAATTGTGCACCGCCCTATGGGACTCCCAATCTCGGCCAGATGTGATACAGCCTGGATTCGAACCAATGCTTAAACATTTACCCAGAACCATGAAAGAAAACGCAAATCTCCAATGTACAGCCCAGAAGGTAGGTTACCATTATGTCAGATCGTGAAATGCGTGTTCAAATGCATTTGTACCTGGCCAAATTATTAGATGGCCTGAAAAACAAAAAAATATATAAACCAATACGCAAATCAGGTAGCCAAATAAACGGTTCTTTCATCCGATGGGATTGGGCTCCCGACGTTCACCAAAAAGATCCGTTCAAAAAGAACCGTTCGTTCGCGAACGACCCATCACTATATTATATCAAATTGCAGCAACAGGTTTGAGCCTGATAAAGTGTTGTTTCTTAATTTATCGAGACTGTGACAGGGTATTAGGCTATGCCTATGCCTACATGTGAGTGGGAAAGAAAGCGAAAGGTAGCCTAAATAAATTGTGTCCAGTGTTTTTCAATTATTAATCTTTGTATTGATAAATAGGACATGGATTATAATTATTCCATAGATTATACATATTCTGTACACGTGGTTGGCCATTGGTTGCCTCCAGGGAGCGCCCTACACCTGCCAGTGTCCACTGTAGACAGTCACCTTTCATAGCACTAATGAATGACGTCGAACAATAACACCCTGCCCGCCTACCTTTCCTATCAACCGACTCACTGTTAATCGAAGCAGAAGTTTGACAGCTCAGCTTTTACCCCAGACAGTCCTTTGGTAACGCACCTTTGCCTTCGTAAGAAATTGTCTCTCCCTTTTTCATGAACGACTACTGTAGTAGGGGAAGCCAGGTAAATAGGATCTTTCTCGGCAGGCTATATGGAGCGCGCGCGTGTTATGACGAATTCTATGAGTCGATAGTGTTACTTATTTATTCTGTCTGCGGAGTCTATTCGGGACATTTTATATTGTTTTAAACGGGCGCTTAAAGGGATATAACCATGTCGAGGGACCCTGAAGAAGTGAACAAGCTCACCGAAAGTACATACAAGGTAAACGACCGTATGAGAACATGTGTTGCTTGAATCAATGTACCATAATTAACTGTGAATTAACCTTTATGAGGTACCATAAATGGTCGGGCTTTCCCCGTGAAAACACCTCCCATATAAACACCTGCAATGTTGTTTTACTACGTAGGGTAATAACTTCCTCAGTTGTCAGAAGTTTCCTGAATTCCCGAAAGTGGTGTTGATAACAGGTTGCTCACTACTTGTGTCACCCAAATATTGTAGGCCCATAGCCAGAGGGACTTTTGTGTATATATAGTGTTTATTTAGTATGTGGACACCCCTTCAAATGAGTGGATTTGACTATTTCAGCCACACCCGTTGCCAACAGTTGAGCTGCCCCAGTCAACTGTAAGTGCTGTTATTGTGAAGTGGAAACTTCTAGCTCAGCTGCGAAGTGGTAGGCCACACAAGCTCACAGAACTGGACCGCTGAAGCACGTAGCACATAAAAATCCTCTGTCCTCGGTTGCAACACTCACTAGGGAGTTCCAAACTGCCTCTGGAAGCAACGTCAGCACAAGAGCTGTTCGATGTGAGCTTCATGAAATTGGTTTCCATGGCCGAGCAGCCGCCCACAAGCCTAAGCTCACCATGCGCAATACCAAACGTCAGCTGGAGTGGTGTAAAGTTTGCCGCCATTGGACTCTGGAGCAGTGGAAACGCGTTCTCTGGAGTGATGAATCAAACTTCACTTGCAGTCCGACAAACTAATCTGGGTTTGGCAGATACCAGAAGAACACTACCTGCCCAAATGCATAGTGCCCACTGTAAAGTTCGGTGGATGAGGAATAATGGTCTGGGGCTGTTTTTCATGCTTTGGGCTGGGCCCCTTAGTTCCAGTAAAGGGAACTCTTAACGCTATAGCATACAATGACATTCTAGACAATTCTGTGCTTCCAACTTTGTGGCAACAGTTTGGGGAAGGCCTTTTCCTGTTTCAGCATGTCAATGCCCCTGTGCACAAAGTGAGGTCCATACAGAAATAGTTTGTCCCGATCAGTGTGGAAGAACTTGACTGGCCTGCACAGAACCCTGACCTCAACCCCATCGAACACCTTTGGGATGAATTGGAATGCCGACTGCCATCCAGGCCTAATCGCACAATATCAGTGCCCGACCTCACTAATTCTCTTGTGGCTGAATGGAAGCAAGTCCCCGCATTAATGTTCCAACATCTAGTGGAAAGCCTTACCAGAATAGTGGAGGCTGTTATAGCAGCAAAGGAGAGGGGGGCAACTCCATATTGTGCCCATGATTTTTGGAATGAGATGTTCGATGAGCAGGTGTCAACATACTTTTGGTCATGTAGTGTACTACTGTACTATGCTATGCATGTACAGGAGACCCATGCCATAGTCTACTAAGAACATTATGTAGACTAGAGATGGGCAACTTTGAAGCAGGTGGGGGCCATAAAAAATCGGAACTCATAATGAGGGGCCGCAGTGGCTCGTGGGTCTGCGCACCCACATCCATACCCACACATGCAGTCAGAACAGCCTTAGCCGAAGATCATTTAAAAAAAAGTTTTAGAGTTAATTTCCTGCAATTGTACACATTTTGCCATTGGGTAGAGACAAATGTTTGCAGTATTTAATTATATCAGATGATCAAAGGGGCCCCCGGTTGGTAATTCCACCATGCTTAGCCTACTACAAGTTTAGATTGCTTGCCGTTCGATTCATTTACCAATCTAAAAAAAATGTAGTTGACTTGGGCTAATCGAGTGACTGACATAACAAGCGATCTGGTGATGCACAATTTTTTTTCTAGAATTGATCCGCGGGCCGCCAGTTGCCCATCCCTGATGTAGAGGCACAAAACATAATACTTCTGTAGTGAGAGGCTTCAGTTAGCCGACACCACTTGTGCCTAGCATCATTGAGCAGGCTTTCAAGTAGCCTACTGTCTACTTAAGACTGTAGCCTATACAGTTAAGTTCACTGTGATAATGAATAAGGGTTGTCCTAACTATACCCTTCTTCATAGTGTAGCCCAGCTGTGATGCATTGTCATGATTTCATGGGCTACACTTGCCGTTAGGCAGGGTCTGAGTCTGGGTGGTTAGAGAGAATAGACAGAATAGAAAGCATAATAGCAGAGAAGTACTCCCCCTCATTGTTCACTCCACCACATTTAATCCTTTTTTATCCCATCGTTAGTTCCCTAATGTCCATTGACCACGCACCAGCTGTGTCAGTTAATGGCCTCTCATTTTGACAGATGAGTAGGTGGTCTAAAATCTATTGCAGGGAAAGCTGTCTTTTTGGGGGGGAAACTGTTTCTTTCAGTCTCTGTTGTCTTGGGTCCCTTTTTATACATTTGAATATCACAAATGCTACTTACAGTGTTATATCAGAATACAATTACCCTAAGTGGTACAGTATTCACATCAATGGTTTAATTTGACACTTGTCAAAGCCATTGGAAAAACAGTTTTTCCACCCTTCAGTCATACACATTAATTAACCACCGAGAGTCGATGTTCACGCCCCCGCATAATAACAAAATCTGCCTGTTTAAGCCAGAGATATCTGGTGGCCGAGCTACAGCTGTGTTTGAAAATCAGTCTTCTCACAAAAACATCTGTAGCGTCCGAACGGTTGGGCCTACAGATGAGACTCTCACGAACACGATGGTGTTCTTCGTTTAGCTCGAGCATCCTTACAAAACCCGTCTGAAGGTAACCAGGTACCAGTTAAAAAATGAATGGAAGTATATGGAAGTAGTTTAGTGCCCCAAAAAAAGGGGTTAAATATGGGTAAAAATATAATACAAATAATTTCCTGATCTTTGTTATATCTCTCAGATATAGGACAGACACTTTAAAACAAACATCCTCTTGATTTATTGTTCCATGTCTGAATCTGTTACTCAGTGCATTTCTATGGGCTAATAGCAGTAAGGCCAAAGTCAGTGTTTCATGAAATATATATTTTTTGATGCCTAAAGGGGTCCTAATATCAAATCAAGCTTCACAGGAAAAAACATATGAAAATAAAACAGAAAAATGTACTACACAACCAACATTAGAGGATAAACTAAAGAATAACAATACAAACTGAAAGACAAAAAAAGCACCCTAAGGAAAAGCAAAACTAAAGAGGAAAGCTGCAAAGATTCCAAATCGAATAGCTAAATTATCCTTGGTATGACCATCTTAAAACAATTCCATATGTTCACTTAATAGAACCCCCCCTTAAACTCTTACGGATTAATTAGCTATTACTGTGTAACTCGCTTTGCTTGGTGTCAAGTGTTGCACCTTCACAGTGCACACACTCGACAGGTTGTTGAGTGATCGGGTGTGCTCTCTCTGCAATATGAAAGAAGGAACAAGTGGATGCCTTGATGTGCCTCTCACTGGCATTGAAGTCCGCCTGAGCGAGCAGTTAGACTGAGTTAGACTGGTCCCCTGAGAAAGTCAGAACAGGAACAGAACAGCCCCCCTTTAGCTCCTCTCTCTCCTTAAGGTGATGATGAAACGGAGGGAAAACTGTCCACAGGTTTAATTATTTAGCTGCAGGGTTTGATTAGACAGCCTCCCTCTCCTACTCCAACAGCACCTGTTAGGTCTCAGTGGTAGGCAAGTCAACTGAGCTGCTCCTGACTGCTTCTCATGCTTATTAACATGGCCTTTATTCCTAATATGATGTGAGTACATGCAAAAGAGGATCCATGAGGGTTGAAATGGTCCTATATAAAATATTACCTGGGAGCCAAGCAGCATTATGCAGGTTTTTATTTCCTTCTGAATAATAGAGACCTGCTTGAGCATAGTAATGGATGAATTATAACAGGCCTATCTGCTACCTGCCTATGTATTATAACATACATATTTGCCATGCTCTCTAAATAAGACGTTTACTGCCAAGTCAGTTGACTCACCAGGGAATTTCATACTGTCTACTTTTCATTGTGTAGTCTACTGTTTACTGTGTGACTGCATAGCCATAACGTACTACATTGCACTGCACGGGATTCTCCTCCTGCTTTGTTCATAGACAAGTCTGTTTGGATATGCTTCTATGGTTTTATATATAATTCCCCGGATTCTTGGGTGTAACTCACCCTTATCAGTCCAAACAATAGGTAAATATGATATAACAGGGCACGTCTTTAATAAATAAGAAAGCTGTCAAATAAGAGATAAGAGAAGAAGTGTGTACAGGAAGAAAGACCGCTGAGACAATGATCATGATCCACAGAGAATCAATTATATAGGATGATAACGGAGCTGATGTTACTGGTCCCCAAGGATCCATACCAGTCAAATCCATTGGCATTTTATTGAATGGAGGCTCCTGGGAAAATGAAGAAAATATGACAGAGACTTCTGAGAGAGACCTTGCGTTCCTGATTTATTGAAATCCATTGGAGCTGTCAATCAAAAAAGCCTCTTGATATTGGAAATGATCTCTAAACATGCATAATAACATGCATCACTCTCTCGCTTGAAGTTGATTTTATTTCCTCTTCTTTCTCTCCACCTACTCCCATATTCTGTTTCCATTTGTGTCTCTTTCTCAGTCAGAGGAATGGCAGTGTTGCCATTGGAATGCAGATGAAAGCCAGAGTGTAGGCCACAGTCCTAAGTCAATCTCTGGTTAATCATTGGCTGCTTTGGTCATAGTTTGTAGAGCTAACAGTATTAGTTTAGTTTAGAGGTTATTAGTCACATGCACAGGTTAACAGATGTAATTAAAGGGTGAAATTCTTAAGCTCCAACAGTGCAGTTCAAGAGAAGTGAATGGGACAATAACGCAAATTATAATATACACTTATTTACAACTGTAACAATGATAAATGTCCATTGGGGTGTGTGTGTGTGGGGGCTATCAAGTAGTTGACTAGTGGTGGCTATTCAGCAGCCTGATGGTCTGGGGGTAGAAGCTATCGACCAGTCTGTCAGTTTTAGCCATGATGCTCTTATACTGAGTGCTGTAAGTGGGGAGAACAGGCCGTGCCTGAGATCCCTGAGGATCTTCTTGGTCTTCCTGTGATACCTGGTGTTGTAGGTGACCTGTAGGGCAGGCAGTGTGCACCCTCTGTAGCCATTCTTTAAAAGCAACTTCCTCACCATCTTAAATAAGCATGCCCCTTTCAAAAGATGTAGAACTAAGAACAGATACAGCCCTTGGTTCACTCCAGACCTGACTGCCCTTGACCAGCACAAGAACATCCTGTGGCGGACTGCTATTGCATCGAATAGTCCCCGCGATATGCAACTGTTCAGGGAAGTCAGGAACCAATACACGCAATCTGTCAGGAAAGCAAAGGCTAGCTTTTTCAAACAGAAATTTGCATCCTGTAGCTCTAACTCCAAAAAGTTTTGGGACACTGTAAAGTCTATGGAGAACAAGAGCACCTCCTCCCAGCTGCCCACTGCACTGAGGCACGGTCACCACCGATAAATCCATGATAATCGAACATTTCAACAAGCATTTCTCTACGGCTGGCCATGCTTTCCTCCTGGCTACCCGAACCCCGGCCAATGGCTCTGCCCCCGCAGCTACTTGTCCAAGCCTCCCCAGCTTCTCCTTCACCCAAATCCAGATAGCAGATGTTCTGAAAGAGCTGCAAAATCTGGACCCGTACAAATCAACTGGACTAGATAATCTGGACCCTCTCTTTTTAAAACTATCTGCCGCCATTGTTGCAACTCCTATTACCAGTCTGCTCAACCTCTCTTTAGTGTCGTCCGAGATCCCAAAGATTGGAAAGCTGTCGCGGTCATCCCCCTCTTCAAAGGGGGTGACACCCTAGACCCAAACTGCTATAGACCTATATCCATCCTGCCCTGCCTCTCTTAAGTCTTCGAAAGCCTAGTTAATAAACAGATCATTGACCACTTGAATCCCACCGCACCTTCTCCGCTGTGCAATCCGGTTTCGAGCTGGTCACGGGTGCACCTCAGCCACGCTCAAGGTACTAAACGATATCATAACCGCCATCGATAAGAGACATTACTGTGCAACCGTATTCATTGACCTGGCCAAGGCTTTCGACTCAATCACCACATCCTTATCGGCAGACTCAACAGCCTTGGTTTCTGTAATGATTGCCTCACCTGGTTCACCAACTACTTTGCAGACAGAGTTCAGTGTGTTAAATCAGAGGGCCTGCCTCTGGCAGTCTCTATGAGGGTGCTACAGGGTTCAATTCTTGGGCCGACTCTCTTCTCTGTATACATCAATGATGTCGCTCTTGCTGCCGGTGATTCTCTGATCCACCTCTATGCAGACAACACCATTCTGTATACTTCTGGCCCTTCTTTGGACACTGTGTTAACCTCTTAGCGCACGGATCCCTTTAGCGGGATCGTTTTCAGAGCAAACATAACGCGCCAAATTCAAAATACATATTCGTAATACATATTCGTAATATTTAACTTCGATATACAAGTGTTGCATAGTGTTGCATAGCCATCAAAAGCTCTGCTTCTTGGCAATATCACTGCGTTGTCAGATTTCAAAAAGGCTTTACGACGAAAGCACTACATTTGATTGTTTGAGGCTAGTACCTCACATATTTTCGACATTAGCATAAATTCATATCCAGCTCGGTTCTCAAAATGTCCATATCACAGCTAATATAAATCGCTTACCTTTCAAATAACTTCTTCTGAGGTCTTCCCAAGTGTCCAAACAAGAGAATCCATGGTTCTTTTGTTAGAAAAAGTAAATAATTATATCCATAAATATCCGTTGTTTTTGGCACGTTACGTTCAGCTACTCCACCAAGCATTGTCAGTCTACTCGCCCGTTTTACAGTGAAGGGATCGCGTTCAAATTATACCTCTCATCTTTTCACAAACAAATCAAATATCATTAATAATGCATCCTTATGTATTCTTTTATGAATAATAGCGATCATATTTTACAAGAACGGTAAGTGAAACGTTAAAAGCGAAAAGAAAGTTGGTCGCGCTGGGCGCGTTCACGTTCGTGAGCAACGCACGTTTGTTTACCTTTTTCCTACCGGTAGTAATTCTCTCTCTCTAAGGATCGGGTCAGAGCTTTTTCCTCCAGACCCTTTCCAGAGACTGTTGACATCTAGTGGAAGCCATAAGTACTGCAACCTCGGTCCTATTCCCCATAGAAAAAATATTACATGGGCTTCAAAATGAGAGGAGAGCAACAGAAAAATAAATTCCAGACAGAAATTTCTCTGGTTTCTGCCTGCTAAATCTGTTCTGGTATAGCCACAGACTATATCTTAATGGTTTTATAAACTTCAGAGTGTTTCCTATCCAATAGTACTAAATATGTAAATATCCTAGTTTCTGGCCATGAGTGGTAGGAATTTAACTTTGGGCATGTCAGACAGGCGAAAATTCGGAAAATGGGACCCTAGCTGGAAGAGGTTAACTACTTAGGGAGCAGTGGGGCGCTAGCGCTAGCGCCCACTCCCGACACTACCTGGTGAAATGCAAGGCGCCAAATTCAAAATCCAAAAGTTCAATTATTAAACATTCATCAATATACAAGTGTTGTATAGTCATCAAAAGCTCTGCTTCTTGGCAATATCACAGCGTTGTCAGATTTCAAAAAGGCTTTACGGCGAAAGCGCAACATTTGATTGTTTGAGGGTAGCACCTCCAATATTTTACCATTAGCATAAATTCATAATCCATCGCGGTTCACACAAAACACATTTCACAGCAAAAACAAATCCCTTACCTTTTGAAGAACTTCTGCTGAGGGCTTCCCAAGTGTCCAACGAAGACATCCAATGGTTCTTTTGTTAGAAAAAGTCATTTATTATATCCATGAATCTCCGTTTGGTTGGCGCATTATGTTAATAAAATACAGCGTCCACTCGCCCATTGAACCGTGAAGAGAACACGTTCAACCTATACCTATACACTTGTCCAAGAACAATCAAACAATCATTGATAATGTATCCTTAGGAACACTTTTATGTATATTTACTATAATATTTCAACCGGATTATAAACTGGACGATAGGAAAGGAAAAAACCACAGCGCACGCGAGCTCGTGAACGCGCATCCTCTTCTGTTTACATCCGATGACCACTTCGAAATTCTTCTTCTATTACCATCCAGAGCAACTAAACATCATCAAACAATGTCTAGAGACTGTTGACATCCAGTGGAAGCAATAGGTACTGCAGTCTTACTCCTATATATGTCTGTTTTCAATAGGGAGGAGTTCAAAATGAGGCAATGTGTCAAAAACACTTTTTCCAGGACAGAAATTCCTTGGGTTTTCACCTGTTATATCAGATCTGTAATACTCACAGACAATATTTTAACACTCTTAGAAACTTCAGTGTTTCCTATCCAATAGTACTATGTACAATGGTACTATTGGATGTACAACTAATAGTACAATAGTATTATGTGCATATCCTATTTTCTGGGCCTGAGTGGGAGGCATTTTACTTTGGGCACGCCAGACTCTCCAAAACCGTCACCTCGGGAGCCGCTCCCTAAGAAGTTAACTAACCTCCAAATGAGCTTCAAAGCCATACAACACTCCTTCCGTGGCCTCCAACTGCTCTTAAACGCTAGTAAAACTAAATGCATGCTTTTCAACCATTTGCTGCCTGCACCCGCCCGCCCGACTTGCATCACTACCCTGGACGGCTCTGACCTAGAATACGTGGACAACTACAAATACCTAGGTGTCTGGCTAGACTGTAAACTCTCCTTCCAGACTCACATTAAACATCTCCAATCCAAAATTAAATCTAGAATCGGCTTCCTATTTCGCAACAAAGCACTCATGCTGCCAAACTTGCACTAGTAAAACTGACTATCCTACCGGTCCTCGACTTCGGCGATGTCATCTACAAAACAGCTTTCAATACTCTACTCAGCAAACTGGATGCAGTCTATCACAGTGCCATCCGCTTTGTCACCAAAGCCCCTTATACCACCCACCACTGCGACCTGTATGCTCTAGTCGGCTGGCCCTCGCTACATACTCGTCGCCAGACCCACTGGCTCCAGGTCATCTAGAAGTCCCTGCTTGGTAAAGCCCCGCCTTATCTCAGCTCGCTGGTAACCATAGCAGCACCCACCTACGTAGCATGCGCTCCAGCAGGTATATCTCACTGGTCACCTTCCCAAAGCCAATTCCTCTTTTGGCCACCTTTCCTTCCAGTTCTCTGCTGCCAATGACTGGAACAAACTACAAAAATCACTGAAACTGGAGACACTTATCTCCCTCACTAGCTTTAAGCACCAGCTGTCAGAGCAGCTCACAGATCACTGCACCTGTACATAGCCCAACCAACTACCTCATCCCCTACCGTATTCATTTATTTATCTTGCTCCTTTGCACCCCAGTATTTTTACTTTGCACATTCATCTACTGCACATTTACCATTCCAGTGTTAAATTGCTATACTGTAATTACTTCGCCACCATGGCCTATTTATTCCTTATCTTACCTCATTTGCACACATTGTATATAGATTTGTTTTTTTTTCTACTGTATTATTGACTGTGTGTTTGTTTACTCCAATGTGTAACTATGTGTTGTTGTATGTGTTGAACTGCTTTGCTTTATCTTGGCCAGGTCGCAGTTGTAAATGAGAACTTGTTCTCAACTTGGTTAAATAAAGGTGAAAAAAAATAAAATAATAATGAATGAATGGTGTACCTACTCACTCACTGACTCCTTTTCCTCTCGCTCGTTTAATCAGTCACTCTATACCTCAATCACTTTGTCACCAACTCACTCACTCACTCACTCACTCACTCACAAACACTAAAGAGAGAAAGTGAGAATAGTCTGAGAGGCTGAGAATGTCTCATGTTGATGTGACAGTGACCCCATTTAACCCAACTACCCATCTTCTCTCCTCTTCCCAGAATGTAATGGAACAGTTCAACCCTGGGCTCAGGAACCTGGTCAACCTGGGGAAGAGCTATGAGAAATCAGTGGCAGGTGAGCAGCCGTCTTATTACTGAACTGTCCTGTACTGTATTGTACTACACAGTACTGTATTGTGCTGTATTCTATTGCCATGGCAGGTTACTTGGTTACCAGAACATGTCTCTGACCAACATTTAGCTTCAGTGCATTAGTCATAGAGGTGTTCATTGTTTAAAGCTGTATTAGATGTATAATAAACAGTAGGTCTGATTTTAAATTTAGGGTACTCGTGTAGTAGTTCTTTTACACTCTGCATTTCCACATTTTGTAAAGCAATACTTGTTTTTTTACAGCGATGAGCCTGGCTGGAAAGGTGTACTTTGATGCGGTCTCTAAGATCGGGGAGAATGCTGCGGTCTCTCCTGTCTCCAGGGAGTTGGGTAAGTCTTACCTCCCTGGCCATGTTACAGTCCATATCTGAACGTCTCTGATTTAACTCCATTGAGACCCTTGGTAGACCTCTTTTGGATCTCTTATTGATCTTTGTAGATTCATCACCTATCCCCTTAGCTCCAGTAAAGTGGCACCCATACACCTTAAATATACTACATCTCCAACTGTGATTAAATCCCATGGTGGAAAAATACATTGATTTGACTTGCTCTGCCCAGTGATCACACCAATACACTTTAGCACAACAAGGATCCACATCTGTCCCCTGAGTCTGGATGCTCATTTGCAGCCCAGCGTGTGTGTGTGTGTGTGTGTCTGTGTGGTACTGTCTGGGCTTCCCTGCTGCACTGGGGCAAGCTACTGATTAAATCCTGCGGCACAGTAAGACTGAGTAATACTTGTTTTCCTATATAATAGGACCTCAATGTCTTATCAATTCACCTGAATGTCCTGAATTCTTTCAGGGCCTGAATTTGTTCAAATACTATTTTAAGCTTAAGGTTTTGGGTTTAAGGTTAGGTGTTTGGGGGTTAGGTGTTAGATTCAGGGTTTTGGGAAAATATGATTTTTAATGGGCAAACGTTTGTACACTCCAAGAAATCCGGAAATGTCACAAAAACAAAGCTGTGTGTGTGTGTCATGGTTTCCGTTAGCTTGTAATTGCTGGCTTTTGGCCAATAAAATAAATGAAAAGGCAATAAATAAAATTGTAAGAAAGAATAATCCCATTGCAAAGTATGACTTTATTAATTGATGGAAATACCAGTCCATGCAAACACATTTTATGTCATGCTTATTAGTTTACAGGTTAATTTGCATAATTTAGTTGATTTAGTGGTTTTCCTTAGTGGTTATGTAGGCTATCGTATTTATCCAACACAACTGTCACACACGAGCAGCATACAGAGCTTGTTTTGAGTGGAATTTCTGCTGCAGCACCTCAGCTGGTTTCTGCTGGAGTAAAACCATAGCCGTGGGATAAATCACCATAAAAATATAAAGAAATAAGGAAGAAAATGCTGTAAGGGCTTCTGCTGTCTCTGGTAAAGCTATGCTGTTAGGCGTTCTGCTGTCTCTGGTAAAGCTATGCTGTTAGGGTTCTGCTGTCTCTGGTAAAGCTATGCTGTTAGGGGCTTCTGCTGTCTCTGGTAAAGCTATGCTGTTAGGGGTTCTGCTGTCTCTGGTAAAGCTATGCTGTTAGGGGTTCTGCTGTCTCTGGTAAAGCTATGCTGTTAGGGGTTCTGCTGTCTCTGGTAAAGCTATGCTGTTAGGGGTTCTGCTGTCTCTGGTAAAGCTATGCTGTTAGGCGTTCTGCTGTCTCTGGTAAAGCTATACTCTTACGCGTTCTGCTGTCCTCCATTGCAACTACCCTCCGCTGCTTTGCGTTTGTCCGCAGCAGCAATAGCGGTAACAGCAACCCAGTGTGTGTGTTTCCATTGTCCGGTTCTTTTAATAGTGTACAATTGAATTCAATAGAAGTTCTGTGTTTGTGTCTGTAGTTTCTATTCCTCCCGGTCCTGTAACTGATCCATGTAAAAGGGAACCAGTTATAGATGAGGCTTTGACCTCTCCACCCAGCTGAGTCACACTGACCGCTGGCCCTAATCCTCAGTCAGGGAAAAGGTGCAGGGTGTATAGAGTCCTCTGGTATGTCAGTCTAATCTAGCTTGATGAAGGTTGTTAACCCAGAACACTGAGTGTGAATACAGCTGTTTATATACAGTGCATTCAGAAAATATTCAGGCCAATTGACTTCTTCCACATTTTGTTATGTTACAGCCTTATTATAAAATTGATTAAATTGTTTCCCCCCCTCACCAATCTGCACACAATACACAATAATAACAAAGCAAGTTTTTTTGACAATTTTGCAAATGTATAAAAAAATTATAATAATGAAATATTCCTTTAAAAAAATATTTTATTTAACTAGGCAAGTCAGTTAAGAACAAATTCTTATTTACAATGACGGCCTAGGAACAGTGGGTTAACTGCCTTGTTCAGGGGCAGAACGACAGATTCTTACCTTGTCAGCTTGGGGATTCGATCTTGCAACCTTTTGGTTACTAGTCCAACGATTTAACCACTAGGCACCCTGCCTGCCACATTTACATACGTATTTAGAGCCTTCACTCAGTACTTTGTTGAAGCACCCTTGGCGGCGATTACAGCCTCAAGTCTTCTTGGGTATGACACTAGAAGATTACAGCCTCGAGTCTTCTTGGGTATGACACTACAAGCTTGGCAAACCTGTATTTCTTCTTTGCAGATTCTCTCAAGCTCTGTCAGGTTGGATGGGGAGCATCACTGCACAGCTATATTCAGGTCTCTCCAGAGATGATCGATCAGGTTCATGTCCAGGCTCTGGCTGGGCTACTCAAGGACAATCAGAGACTCTCCTGTATTGTCTTGGCTGTGTGCTAAGGGTCATTGTCCTGTTGGAAGGTGAACCTTCACCCCAGCCTGAGCGCTCTGGAGCAGGTTTTCATCAAGGATCTCACCGTACTTTGCGCCGTTCACCTTTCCCTCAATCCTGACTAGTCTCCCAGTCCCTGCTTCTGAAAAACATCCCCACAGCATGATGCTGCCACCTCCATGCTTCACCGTAGGGATGGTGCCACGTTTCCTCCAGACGTGATGCTTGGCATTCAGGCCAAAGAGTTCAATCTTGGTTTCGTCAGACCAGAGAATCTTGTTTCTCATGTGTCTTGTTAAAACCTCCATCTTCTCTATCTTCATTAGGTCAGCTGTGACAAGTGGAACTCTAACTTCAAGTAGAAATGATCTTTCACATCTTATGTTCCTGCATTGACTTCTATTGACCTGAGCACTGTCATATTGGGAAATGATTATACAATATGGCAGCAACTACTCCTTTCGAGGTTCTGTATGTAAAACGTTCTGAGTGTCAGCCCATAACCACTAAGTCCTATTTCCTCAGCCTTTATCTTGGAACGTTAAAGTTGAAATTCATGGAAAAGCTGTAAGGACAAATGGCCTACCGGTCGGCCAATGATAAGGGTGCATGTTGCGAGATCCTTCCTATCAGAGCCTGATAAACCCTGAGTTGCAGCAGTCTCTGCGTCAGTCAGGCCTCCCTCCGTGCCTCTGTAACCTGTGGAATATCTGGAGTCTACTGAGCTGCCACAGTGAAACCTGAGCTGATCAGCACGGAAACCAGAGACTCTTGAGAGTCAGTGGAGGATTGACACATACCTTCCTTCCCTCCCTATCCTGCTTCTTCCCTCCACGTTCACCTCCTCCCCTCCCTCCCTCTCCTGCTTCTTCCCTCCACGTTCACCTCCTCCCCTCCCTCCCTCTCCTGCTTCTTCCCTCCACGTCCACCTCCTCCCCTCCCTCCCTCTCCTGCTTCTTCCCTCCACGTCCACCTCCTCCCCTCCCTCCCTCTCCTGCTTCTTCCCTCCACGTCCACCTCCTCCCCTCCCTCCCTCTCCTGCTTCTTCCCTCCATGTTCACCTCCTCCCCTCCCTCCCTCTCCTGCTTCTTCCCTCCACGTCCACCTCCTCCCCCTCCTCCTTCTTCCCTCCACGTTCACCTCCTCCCCTCCCTCCCTATCCTGCTTCTTCCCTCCACGTTCACCTCCTCCCCTCCCTCCCTCTCCTGCTTCCTCCCTCCTGCACCTCCAAGGTTCAAATGTCAGCGTGAAGGACTGTTCTTTCATTCTTTCATCCAGGAAGCCAAACACCCAGACTCATGACCTTTTCTGGTTGACATTGCGAGCAGTCACTGTCACAGTTGACCTAATGAAGATAAAGAAGATGAAGGTTTGAACAAGACACAGTAGTCCTTACTGTTCTTAATATCATGAAACACTGTTCTCTGTCTCACTGTCTCTGAGATGTAACCCAACTCTCTGTCTCACTGTCTCTGAGATGTAACCCAACTCTCTGTCTCACTGTCTCTGAGATGTGACCCAACTCTCTGTCTCACTGTCTCTGAGATGTGACCCAACTCTCTGTCTCACTGTCTCTGAGATGTGACCCAACTCTCTGTCTCACTGTCTCTGAGATGTAACTCAACTCTGTCTCACTGTCTCTGAGATGTGACCCAACTCTCTGTCTCACTGTCTCTGAGATGTAACCCAACTCTCTGTCTCACTGTCTCTGAGATGTAACCCAACTCTCTGTCTCACTGTCTCTGAGATGTGACCCAACTCTCTGTCTCACTGTCTCTGAGATGTAACCCAACTCTCTGTCTCACTGTCTCTGAGATGTAACCCAACTCTCTGGATGGTTTGAAATCCGAGAAGTAAACAGAAGTGCTGCAATGCACAGTGTCATCTCTCATGTGTCTGCCAGCAAGCTCCTTCTCAAACAGTGCTGTGAGGCAAGTTGTCAGTCTCACTGTGAAAAATGTTGTTTTGTTTTTCAACAACATTGGGGCAACGTTCCTATTCTGTCCTGTCACCATGGATGGACAGGTTATCTGAAGGCCCGTCCAGAGGGTGCCTTTGTCCACCCCAGTGTTGTGAAGTAGGATGTTGTCTCGCTGGGACAACGTTGGGAGAACATTCCCACTGTCCCATCACACACACACTGCCCTCTGCTCCATTTATTTGAATGGCTTCCAACCCATTTAGATAACCCATGTTTTGCAGTGTGTCAGGTGGCACCTGCTGTTGATGCTATGATTCTTTTGGCCTCAGTCAAAAACATTGGATGGACTGTGGGATGATTTGCATGCAAGAATAGAGATGCTTGAGTGTGTTTGTGTGTACATTCCAGATGTTATCAGATGTAATTATTATGAGTATTTATCTATTGCGTACTGCAGATTATAAACTGGTTGGTTCGAGCCCTGAATGCTGATTGGCTGACAGCCGTGGTATATCAGACTGTATACCAACATGTATTTTTACTGCTCTAATTACGTTGGTAACCAGTTTATAATAGCAATAAGGCACCTCAGGGGTTTGTGGTATATGGCCAATATTCCATGGCTAAGGCCTGTATCCAGGCACTCTGCATTGCGTCATGCATAAGAACGGACTTTAGCCGTGGTATTTTGGCCATATACCACACCCCCTCGGGTCTTATTGCTTAAATATACACTGAGTGTACAAAACATTAGGAACACCTTCCTAGTATTGAGTTGTACCCCCTTTTGCCCTCAGAACAGCCTCAATTCATCGGGGCATGGACTCTACAAGGTGTCGAAAGTGTTCCACAGGGATGCTGGCCCATGTTGACTCCAATGCTTCCCGCAGTTGTGTCAAGTTGGCTGGATGCCCTTTGGGTGGTGGACCATTCTTGAGACACGGGAAACGGTTGAGTGTGAAAAACCCAGCAGCGTTGCAGTTCTTGACAAACCGTTGCGCCTGGTACCTACACCCATACCCCGTTCAAAGGCACTTCAATATTTTGTATTGCCTATTCACCCTCTTAATGGCACACATACACAATCCATGCCTCAATTGTCTCAAGGCATAAAAATCCTTCTTTAACCTTTGTCATCCCCTACATCTACACTGATTTAAGTGGATTTAACAAGTGACATCAATAAGGGATCATAGCTTTCACTTGGATTCACCTGGTCAGTCTATGTCATGGAAAGATCAGGTGTCCTTAAAGTTTTGTACACTCAGTGTATATAGTTGTCTAAGTTAAGTTTTGGGACAAAGACTATAACTTCAAAAATGTAACTTATTGGTATTCAACTTGCCTGGACACCAGTCTGCAAACAAATGATACATTCATGTTGCTTTATTTTAGAAAGCCAGTGACTGTTTCAAGTCTCCCCATCTAAACCTGTAATGAGTATCATTGAGCACTGCAGTCATATTGATGTACAGTCATCTGTCTAATTTGCATTTGTTGTTTCCTGCAGCCATTACTGATCCAATCTCCTTATCACAGAATAGTCTCCTTATCCTGGAATAGTCCCACCGCTAGCCTCCTCAATACACTCTCACTGACCAACTCTCACTATAATCTTTCTGTTTATGCCTGCATCTGAAATTAGCCTATGTCCCATTTTTTTTTAAACCTTTTATTTAACTAGGCAAGTCAGTTAAGTACAAATTCTTATTTACAATGACAGCCTAGGAACAGTGGGTTAACTGCCTTGTTCATGGGCAGAATGACAGATTTTTACCTTGTCAGCTCGGGGATTCGATCTAGCAACCTTTTGGTTACTGGCCCAATGCGCTAACCACTAGGCTACCAGCCAACCCCATAGGGCCCTATTCCCCAGAAAGTACACTACATATGTAATAGGGTACCATTTAGGGGTTCCTTAATGTTATTCATTACACTGATTCTGTTGCATAACAATTCTGAACGGAAGCAAACGGAACGAAACTGGGAGGGACCTACCTGAATTTATCCAATAGAAACTCTTGTTTTAGTTGCAAACTGTTTGCACTAATGATTACACCCCTGCTCTTTCTCTTTGCTAATGATGTGAGTGAGTCTTTGGTCTGTTGATTGTAGAATATCCTAGCCTATTCATTGATGATAGATAGGTCCTGCTTTACTGAAGTTGCGAGACATTGCAAGCCAAGAAATTGGGAGATACAGGATTCCAAATTTGCGATAGACACAGTTGAAGTCGGAAGTTTACATACACCTTAGCCAAATACATTTAAACACAGTTTTTCACAATTCCAAACATTTAATCATCATAAAAATCCCCTGTCTTAGGTCAGTGAGAGTGTATTGATCACCACTTTATTTTAAGAATGTGAAATGTCAGAATAATAGTAGAGAGAATGATTTATTTCAGCTTTTATCACATTCCCAGTGGGTCAGAAGTTTACATACACTCAATTAGTATTTGGTAGCATTGCCTTTTATATTGTTTAACTTGGGTCAAATGTTTCGGGTAGCCTTCCACAAGCTTCCTACAATAAGTTGGGTGAATTTTGGTCCATTCCTCCTGACAAAGCTGGTGTAACTGAGTCTGTAGGCCTCCTTGCTCGCACACACTTTTTCAGTTCTGCTCACAAATTTTCTATAGGATTGAGGTCAGGGCTTTGTGATGGCCACTCCAATACCTTATGCTTGGGGTCATTGTCCATTTGGAAGACCAATTTGCAACCAAGCTCTAACTTCCTGACTGATGTCTTAAGATGTTGCTTCAATATATCCACATAATTTTCCTACCCCATGATGCCATCTATTTTGTGAAGTGCACCAGGCCCTCCTGCAGCAAAGCACCCCCACAACATGATGCTGCCACCCCCGTGCTTCTCGGTTGGGATGGTGTTCTTCGGCTTGCAAGCCTCCCCATTTTTCCTCCAAACATAACGATGGTCATTATGTCCAAACAGTTCTATTTTTGTTTCATCAGACCAGAGGACATTTCTCCAAAAAGTATGATCGTTGTCCCCATGTGCTGTTGCAAACCGTAGTCTGGCTTTTTTATGGCGGTTTTGGAGCAGTGGCTTCTTCCTTGCTGAGTGGCCTTTCATGTTATGTTGATATAAGACTCATTTTACTGTGGATATAGATATTTTTGTACCTGTTTCCTCCAGCATCTTCACAAGGTCCTTTGCTGTTGTTCTGGGATTGATTTGCACTTTTCGCACCAAAGTACGTTCATCTCTAGGAGACAGAACGTGTCTCCTTCCTGAGCGGTATGACGGCTGCGTGGTATCATTGTGTTTATACTTGCGTACTATTGTTTGTACAGATGATCATGGTACCTTCAGGCGAAATTGCTCCCAAATTGCTCCCAAGGACCCAGACTTGTGGAGGTGAGGTTTACAATTTCTTGGCTAATTTCTTTTGATTTTCCCATGATGTAAAGCAAAGAGGCACTGAGTGTGAAGGTAGGCCTTGAAATACATTCAAATGTACACCTCCAATTGACTCAAATGATGTCAATTGATTTAAATGATGTCAATTAGCCTATCAGAAGCTTCTAAAGCCATGACATAATTTTCTGGAATTGTCCAAGCTGTTTAAAGGCACAGTCAACTTAGTGTATGTAAACTTCTGACCCACTGGAATTGTAATAGTGAATTATAAGTGAAATAATCTGTCTGTAAACAATTGTTGGAAAAATTACTTGTGTCATGCACAAAGTATATGTCCTAACCGACTTGCCAAAACTATAGTTTGTTAACAAGAAATTTGTGGAGTGGTTGAAAAACGAGTTTTAATGACTCCAACCTAAGTGTATGTAAACTTCTGACTTCAACTGTAATTAGGCATAGTACACGGTTCTGACTCTGTCTGCCTGGTGGCTGACCTGCCAATACTGTGCCCCTCTCTCTCTTGCTAGCTCACAATGAAAGATGTGAGTGTTTTGAAATACGGCAACTAATCAGTCTCCTGCGTTCCAAAAATACTGAATCTTAGAAGTCGATTCTTGGTGGAATCTAATCTTAATACTCAGAAATGGGAGTTGACACCGGAAGGTTTAGATTTGAGGTTTTATTTATTTGCACCATAGAAAAGATGTACACTACTGGGTGATTTGAAAAGTCATAGTCAATTGATTAATAATGTAATGCTTTTAGCAAAACATTTTATCTTTAATTTACAATCTATGAGACACTATGAAAATAGAAGGGATCAGAACTTTTGTGAACCATCACAGCACAGTTGAAAAATATATGGCAAATAGAAATCAAAAATGGATGGTGTTCAGAGATAGATGGGAGGGGTTGAGTGGAGCTGAAGGGTGGGACTAAAAAACAAAGATAACTCATGTAAAATATACTGTGTCTGTAAAATTAATATAGGTTCAGAACATTTGTGAAACAGCACAGTTAAAAACATATGGCAAATAGAACCATGATAAAAAAGATTCTCTGGTCTGATTAAACCAAGATGCCAAGCGTCACGTCTGGAGGAAACCTGGCACCATCCCTATGATGAAGAATGGTGGTGGCAGCATCATGCTGTGGGGACTGGGAGACTAGCCAGGATCGAGGGAAAGATGAACGGAGCAAAATACAGATAGCTCCTTGATGAAAACCTGCTCCAGAGTGCTCAGGACCTCCGATTGGGGCAAAGGGAGACCTTCCAACAGGACAACGACCCTTAGCACACAGTCAATACAACGCAGGAGTGGCTATTTGACAAGTCTCAACGTCCTTGAGTGGCCAAGCCCGGACTTGAACCCGATCAAACATCTCTGGAGAGACCTGAAAATAGCTGTGCAGCGACGCTCCCCATCCAACCTGACAGAGTTCGAGAGGAGAGGATCTGCAGAGAAGAATGGGAGAAACTCTCCAAATACAGGTGTACCAAGCGTGTTGCGTCATACCCAAGAAGACTCAAGGCTCTAATCGCTGCCAAAGGTGCTTCAACAAAGTACTGAGTAAATGGTCTGAATACTTATGTAAATGTGATATAGATTTTTTTTTAAACCTGTTTTATATCTTTTTCCAGGGTATTGCGTGTATATTGATGAGGGGGGGGACGATTTAATCAATTTCAGAATAAGGCTGTAACGTAACAATATGTGGAAAAAGTCAAAGGGTCTGAATACTTTTCTAATGTACGGTATAATCATGAAAACCGTTATAGAGCCATGTCTGTGGAGTAGTTTTTATGAAAACCATATTGGTGCTCATATAGAATACAGTGTTGATTCAACATTCTCTTATACACCAATTTTTCTAGGATTTTATAAAAACATGGTAGTAAAGAGATTGGGTGATAATTTGTAAAATATCTTGGATCGCCAGATTTATAGAGGGGAATAACTTTGGCAGTTTTCAAATCTTTAGGAACAATATTAGTTTGCATAGATTTGGTGAAGATATACGGCTCAGTAATCGAGGAAGACACTGATTTCTCCAAAGAGGCACCAATCTCATCATGACCTTCTGCTGATATTTTTACCATTTACGGTGGCTTGCGAAAGTATTCATCCCCTTGGCATTTTTCCTATTTTGTTGCCTTACAGCCTGGAATTAAAATAGATTTTTTGGGGGGTTTGTATCATTTGATTTACATAACATGCCTACCACTTTAAAGATGCAAAATATTTTTTATTGTGATATAAGCAAGAAATAAGACAAAAAAACAGAACTTATTCACCCCCCCCAAAGTCAATACTTTGTAGAGACACCTTTTGCAGCAATTACACCTGCAAGTCTCACTGGGATTTTTGCCCATTCTACAAGAATAAACTGCCCCAGCTCCTTCAAATTGGATGGGTTCTGCTGGTGTACAGCAATCTTTAAGTCATACCACAGATTCTCAATTGGATTGAGGTCTGTGCTTTGACTAGGCCATTTCAAGACATTTAAATGTTTCCCCTTAAACCACTCAAGTGTTGCTATAGCAGTATGCTTAGGGTCATTGTCCTGCTGGAAGGTGAACCTCCGTCCCAGTCTCAAACCTCTGGAAGACTGAAACAGGTTTCCCTCAATAATTTCCCTGTATTTAGCACCATCCATTATTCCTTCAATTCTGACCAGTTTCCCAGTCCCTGCCGATGAGAAACATCCCCACCGCATGATGCTGCCACCACCATGCTTCACTGTGGGGATGGTGTTCTCGGGGTGATGAGAGGTGTTAGGTTGGCTTTTTTCTGGCCACTCTTCCGTAAAGCCCAGCTCTGTGGAGTGTACGGCTTAAAGTGGTCCTATGAACAGATACTCCAATCTCCACTGTGGAGCTTTGCAGCTCCTTCACGGTTATCTTTGGTCTCTTTGTTACTTCTGATTAATGCCCTCCTTGCCTGGTCCGAGTTTTGGTGGGTGGCCCTCTCTTGGCAGGTTTGTTGTGGTGCCATATTCTTTACATTTTGGATTGAATGGTGCTCCATGGGATGTTCAAAGTTTCACATTGTTTTCTAACCCAACCCTGATCTGTACTTCTCCACAACTTTGTCCCTGACCTGTTTGGAGAGCTTAATGGTCTTCATGGTGTCGCTTGTTTGGTGGTGCCCCTTGCTTAGTGGTGTTGCAGACTCTGGGGCCTTTCAGAACTGGTGTATATATACTGAGATCATGTGACAGATCATGTGACACTTAGATTACACACAGGTGGACTTTATTTAACTAATTATGTGACTTCTGAAGGTAATTGGTTGCACCAGATCTTATTTAGGGGCTTCATAGCAAAGGGGGTGAATACAAATGCACGCACCACTTTTCCATTATTATTTTTTTTATTATTTTTTTGAAACAAGTAATTTTTTTCATTTTACTTCACCAATTTGGACTATTTTCTGTATGTCCATTACATGAAATCCAAATAAAAATCTATTTCAATTACAGGTTGTAATGCAACAAAATAGGAAAATGTAGGTGATGAAACCTCCATCACCTACATTACATCAGGAGGATCAAACTGAATCAGAGAAGGGAAATGTCCCTTAATGTAATCCAAGGGATTGCCATCAGTTTTCTCAAATTTCTTTGACAGAGAGGAACCCACATAATTTTTTTTTTATTAAATTCACATGAAATAACATCAGGATCACTATAAGTCTTATTTCCACAATAAATTGAGATTGGATGGTTGTAGATGCCTTTTTCTTATTCAACAGTCTATTGATGATTTTCCAAGTTGACTTTATATTATATAAGAATTCTTGGAATTTGTTAGTAAAATATATATTTTTTAGGATATCTGAAGTAGGTGAGTACATTTGTTCTTACACTTTTTAGTAATTTGCAGAATTCAGGGGAGAGGTATTTTGTGAGATGCTTTTTATACAACTTTTTTGAGACCGATTGTAAACCAAGGTTTCCAGAACCCTTCTGCTGCTCTCTTACGTTGTTTAACTAAGGGAAAGCAGTGGTGAAATACAGAATTGAAAGATGAGAAAAGTCTGGTAAGTAGACTCCACATTGGCCTGATTATAAATATTATATATATATCAATCAACTTAAAGTGCTCACAATTACTTTAGTTAAATATTCTACATTTCATGCTACTAATCACTCCCATCTGTTTATTTCCATCTGCCAAAGAGAAGTGGAACATTGGAAAGTGGTCAGAAATGTCAGTATAAAATATACCTGTATTAGCCACATTATTCAAAGAAGTCGACGTGCAAGGAGTCAAGGAATCAATTATTTTGGAGTCTATTCTCCACCACTAGGTTATCGCCTATTCAAGCTACAGCGGCGAAGTCCTGTATGGCAATACTTTGAGAAGTTAAATGATAAGGAAATGGCAACTTTGCGAGGTTGAATTGACGTACAGTAATGGTAGTACATGTGCAATGCTTAACTTCTGAAAGGGACTCACCTTGAGACCCAAACCGTTGCTGGCAGCAGCACAGCTACACCGTGAATTCATGTGGGAAACGTCAAGAACATTGTTCCATTTGTCACATCCCTAGTACCATTCATGATTTTCCTCATGGCTCATTAAATAGGTATTACTGAGCTCAAAGCATCAAGCCCCAGCACCATGTCTACCACTGACAGACTATACTCATGAGTCAGTCAGGATCATTAACCCAAACACCACATCTACCACTGACAGACTATACTCATGAGTCAGTCCGGATCATTAACCCAGCACCACATCTACCACTGACAGACCATACTCATGAGTCAGTCAGGATCATTAACCCAGCACCACATCTACCACTGACAGACTATACTCATGAGTCTGTCAGGACCATTAACCCAACACCACATCTACCACTGACAGACTATACTCATGAGTCAGTCAGGATCATTAACCCAAACACCACATCTACCACTGACAGACTATACTCATGAGTCAGTCAGGATCATTAACCCAACACCACATCTACCACTGACAGACTATACTCATGAGTCAGTCAGGACCAATTCCGTCTTTTGCAAATTGACATGTCTGTGGGTGGACCATATCTAGGATTGGTTATTTTAGTTTGGTTGGGTTAAACCATTGGATAATACTGGCAGTATTTCTACTAGGCTATTGTCCATTTGGACAGGGTTGTGCTTCACACTGTGCTCAATTGACCATGCTTGTGTAAAGGACGTCACACTGCTTGCTTAGCAAGTACCACTTCCTTCCGATGCGGCTCATATCTGGCACGAACCCGGGACTTCTGCCTTGCTAGCACACATGACCGTCCTCCCTTGAGCATCTTAGCCGATTTGCGCCACCTCAACAGCTAGGTAATGAGGCGACGCAAGCGGGACACTTAAGGCTGAGAATTACGTTTCAAACATCCCCATGTGCTACATCTGTTGCTTGGCAACATTCTGTCCATAACACACTGCATATAATGTGGTATATTGTGGTAATCAGTAGAACATTGCGAGCTACATTTTCAAAGTATTGTAGCAGCAGTTTAGCTGAGATGAAGGAGCTGTGTAGTCAATGGATACTTTGCTACCTGGGTTCGGGTGTGTCCCAGGATAAATGCACCTCTTCCCCATTCATTGAGGAGACTCTCTCCATGCAGACACACTAACAGATTTTGGTTATGGCAATGTTGTGGCTGTTTTGTTTGTTTGCGTTAGCATCTTTCAACACCCCTCATTATCACATTTATGCATGCAACCACTCACTTACACTACTGATTACTGACTACACACACCATTGTTAATTGTATTTAGTTTACTTAAATTAATAAATATATTTAGTTATTCCTTATCTCCACGTTGTCTCCCTTTTTGTTATGAACTTCGAGCCGGTTCGTGACAAGTCTGACCATGGTGCCATGTACAGGGCTTCTTTCACAGAACTTTCTCTCTCTCCCTGCACAGGCCCCTCACTCTCTCTCTCTCTCTCCCTGCACAGGCCTCTCTCTCTCTCTCTCTCTCTCTCTCTCTCTCTCTCTCTCTCTCTCTCTCTCTCTCTCTCTCTCTCTCTCCCTGCACAGGCTACTCTCTCTCTCTCTCTCTCCCTGCACAGGCCCCTCTCTCTCTCTCTCTCTCTCTCTCTCTCTCTCTCTCTCTCTCCCCCTGCACAGGCTACTCTCTCTCTCTCTCTCTCTCTCTCTCTCTCCCTGCACAGGCCACTCTCTCTCTCTCTCTCTCTCTCTCTCTCTCTCTCTCTCTGCACAGGCCTCTCTCTCTCTCTCTCTCTCTCTCCCCCTGCACAGGCTACTCTCTCTCTCTCTCTCTCTCTCTCTCTCTCTCTCTCTCTCTCCCCTGCACAGGCCACTCTCTCTCTCTCTCTCTCTCTCTCTCTCTGCACAGGCCCCTCTCTCTCTCTCTCTCTCTCTCTATCTCTCCTTCCTTTTTCTCCTAGTGCCAACCCACTTTCTGTTCCCGTCTCATCTACCCCACTCCCTCCCTCTCTCTCTCCCTCCATGTCCTGACAAAGGGCACATTTACCAGGATGTTCTGGTGCCCTTTAGTCAGCTGTGTTGTTTGAACTGTGGTAAGTATGCCAGCCACAGCCCAAAGGGCAGGGTGGGGCTGGAGACTGGGAGACTGGGAGAGGTAGAGTGTAGTGGCTTAGGACACACACTGGGACAGGGAGTGGAAGTGTCTTAGGACACACTCTGGGACAGGGAGTGGAAGTGGCTTAGGACACACACTGGGACAAGGAGTGTAAGTGTCTTAGGACACACTCTGGGACAGGGAGTGGAAGTGTCTTAGGACACACTCTGGGACAGGGAGTGGAAGTGTCTTAGGACACACTCTGGGACAGGGAGTGGAAGTGTCTTAGGACACACTCTGGGACAGGGAGTGGAAGTGTCTTAGGACACACTCTGGGACAGGGAGTGGAAGTGTCTTAGGACTGTGTTTAGCTATTGTAATCCAGGGGTTAATAACGAGTGGAGCTGTGCCTGGTTCATATGACACATTATTTATTTGTATGTTCCACCATATCACAGCAGCTTATGTATTCATAACATGTGAATACAACATTCATGAAATGTAAAAGGCTGTGAACTAATTGTTGGTATATTGAGACATTTAGTCACATGTATTATCTTGGAACGTGTGATGATGTTGAAATTAAATGCATTTGACTGTTCATGTGTAGTCATGTGATTTATGACTAATCCAATATAATCATTGAACAATACTAATCTTCATTATGCAATGTTCAACAGTAAGTGAACAAAGCTTGCTTCATGTCAAACCATCCAGAAACGCCTGGGTTGGGTTTGTTTGATCAATGATCAATACTGTCACAACAGCACCTTCCTCTCTGGGTATTTCTCTCAGAGCTGAGCCATCACTGCCTGCTGTAAACAAACACAGTTGAATAATATGGGAATACTGGATGAGTAGTGTATAGTTCGTTCATCAATCGTTCAGTCCCACACTAAAGCTCTCTTCCTGTATAGTGTATCACTACTGTATTTAATGCACTGAACCACTCGACCTCTGCCCTCTCTCCTCTCCCCTGCCATTGTGTCCCAGTATGGAACATTCTGTCTATTGTGTTATTAAACTACTCTCTTGTGTTTGATCAGAGCTTTCTGACGTAGTCTCTCTGTTAGCTCTGTGCCACAGACGAGGGACGGACAGCCTCAGATGAACATCATATAGCCTACTGTGTAGTCTGACATACAGTGTAGGAGGGGGCCTAATCAGAGGGGTGACCAGCTTTGCTCCTGCTCAAAAAGGAACCAAACTGAAGAAAACAGACTGAAACAAGGAGGGACTATACTTGGACTTGTCTGATAAGAAATTTTCATTTTAGTTTTCCATCTCGAAACGTTTTAAAACTAATGAACATGACCCAGGTTTACGTCATACTGTGTAGGCCTACAGTCCAGGAAGTGGTCTAGTCACAGGGCTCACACACAGTCCTCCATGGGTTAGTAGCTACTCAGATATAGACATGATGGTTTCACACACAGTCCTCCATGGGTTAGTAGCTACTCAGATATAGACATGATGGTTTCACACACAGTCCTCCATGGGTTAGTAGCTACTCAGATATAGACATGATGGTTTCACACACAGTCCTCCATGGGTTAGTAGCTACTCAGATATAGACATGATGGTTTCACACACAGTCCTCCATGGGTTAGTAGCTACTCAGATATAGACATGATGGTTTCACACACAGTCCTCCATGGGTTAGTAGCTACTCAGATATAGACATGATGGTTTCACACACAGTCCTCCATGGGTTAGTAGCTACTCAGATATAGACGTGATGGTTTCACACACAGTCCTCCATGGGTTAGTAGCTACTCAGATATAGACGTGATGGTTTCACACACAGTCCTCCATGCGTTAGTAGCTACTCAGATATAGACATGATGGTTTCTGGAGATACATTACACAGGGGTGGGATTGACAAAGGAATCCCTTACTTCCTGCTGATTTATATGCTTTGATTATATTGTGTTTGATGTACAGTACCAGTCAAAAGTTTGGACACACCTACTCATTCAAGGGTTTTTCTTTATTTTTACTATTTTCTACATTGTATAATAATAGTGAAGACATCAAAACTATGAAATAGCACATATGGAATCATGTAGTAACCAGCTCCCTTCACCTCGCTGAATCAGAGAGGTGAGGGGAGCTGCCTTAATCAACATCACGTCTTCGGCACCCGAGGAACAGTGGGTTAACTGCCTTGCTCAGGTGCAGAACGACAGAGTTTTACCTTGTCAGCTCGGGGATTCGATCCAGCAACCTTTCAGTCACTGGCCCAACACTCTAACCACTAGGCTACCTGCATGAATAGAGTGTTACGATTTCCAGTTGCTTTATGGTGTTATTACGTTTTAATCCATTTTTGATTGGCTGTTGAGGAACATGCAAAGAGTGATATTGTTTTTGGTTCCCTGCAGTTAGAGCTGTTTTTGATGATCTAACTGCAGGTGGTAACGACACACTGTTTCCTCAATGTTAGTGAATATTAACAGGGTCAATTTTAGTTTACAACTGAATTAAAGCCATCCTGGGTTTTATTCAGTAGGGAGAAAATGTGTTGAAATGGACTGAACCGCAGGAGATACAAACTGAGATTGTCCAATAATGACACAGATTTCCATTTCCTTTTGCAACACATTGCTTCGGTGTGCCCTACTGAACATGATAAATGAGTGTGACAGCGTCTCCCAAATAAATCACTGTTCTGTCGGCGTTGTCAGCATTGTTTCCATTCCCCACCTTTTAGTCAGTTCAGCTCTTGTCAGAGGGATGTGAACTGTATGTCTTTTCTCTTTCATGAAGGAAAGCAACCATGTGAGACTATGTACATCGTACAGACTACCCTTTTGGGGGGTTCTGTTCAGATACCCCTTCACGAAGAAGTGTACACTCCCCCACATGCATTTAAAAGCATTGGATTGGTGTGAACAAGTTTCCACCATATTCCTTCCACCAGTCCAAATCTAATGGTGGACACTTCAGGAGAAGGGTAGATAATATGTCCAATAGTGAACACTTCAGGAGAAGGGTAGATAATATGTCCAATAGTGCACACTTCAGGAGAAGGGTAGAGAATCTGACCGAAACCCTAATCTTGTTTTCCCCCACGAGCCAATTAGCCAATCGGTGCATGTCTCTCTCTCGCCACAGGCGTTGTGCTGATGGAGATATCCGAGGTCCACAGGAAAGTTCACCTTGAGCTAGAGGAGAATGTGAGTACTGCCCCTGTGTATGTGTCTGTGTGTGTGCGTTTGCATGCGTGTGTGCTTGTTTGCGTGTGTCTGTCTGTCTGTGTGTGTGTGTGTGTGTGTGTGTGTGTGTGTGTGTGTGTGTACATGAGTGTTTGCGTCATCTATTGTTTAATTCCCTGCATGACTTGCCTCGCCCAGTGTGCCCTCTCTCTCTCCCGCTCTCTTTTTCACTCTCTGCTGCTTAACCCAATGTACCGTTTTTAATTCCACTCAAACACAAATATCTCTCTTTTTCTTTCCCCCTCTTCAACTCTCTCCATTAGTAATCACAGGATGGTGTTTCTCTCTCTATGTATCAGCAAGGGACAGAAAAAGCAAAGATAATGAGAAGATAACAAAAACCAAGCTAGAGGAAAAGTTGCACCTGTTTGGTTATTGTGTACAGCCTGTTTATAGGACAGGAGCAGGTCTGAACATGCCCTGTGACGGGGCCTCTGGGAACTGTTGTTGATGACAGTCACACTTGTCAAGGCCTGTAGTTATGGTTGGCATACAATAACTTATTCTACAAACCAAAAAAATTGTATCATCATAAGTATACAAGGTTAGGGAGTAACTGATTCATGTAATCAGTTACTTGTAATCTGATTACAAAAAATACTGTAACTGTAATCAATTACATTACCAGCAAAAAATACTGTAGTCAGATTACAGATACTTTTGAAAAACTAGATGTATTGACTTTTAAATTCAGAAAGGATGTTTGTGAAAAAATGCATTATGGCACCTTTCTGTTTTCTCAATGACATTCAATTTAGCAGTAGCGAGTTTAAGTTTGTTCCACCTCAGTGAGTGACCACAGGTCAGAGACCACTATGATGACACTGCAGATTCGTTTGATGGATCCTTTTTGTCTTCTAATGCCTCTTGAGGGGAAAGTAATCCAAAAGGAACTGTAATCAGATTACTTTACTGAGTTTGGGTAATCCAAAAGTTACGTTAATGATTACAATCATGGACTGGTAACTATTAACTGTAACAGATTACATTTAGAAAGTAACCTACCTAACCCTGTACGTATACATGTTGAGGAACCTTCTCATCTGAGAAGGTAGAAGTTGGAAGCATGTAAACTTGACTGTTCTGTCATCAGGTCATGAATCTGTGCTAGATATGAGCTCCTGTTGGAGGAACAAGAACCTATGGGGTGTGTTGACACTATTGTTGTCATGCATGCCAACTGGTATATTGATTCTAAACCTGCCTAACTGTGGAGGGAGCCCATGGCAACCATGGTGAAGGGTTAACCAGGGGGAGAGGTAGAGCATTTTGTCACTGTTTGTGTGTTTCCGTCTCTTACCACAGATCTATGATCAGATTCCCCAAATCTTAACCCTAACCATTAGGGGGAGGGTCCAGTCTGCCCACTCAGTACCCATGTGGTAGAGCCAGCAGCACCCCTTGGCAGTGGCACCCCTGTAATAAAACCCTGCTCCCTTCTCTGTTCCCTACGCTGGCACCACGGTTCATGAGACAACAAAACTACTTCTTCCTATAGTTATATCCATACAAATAGAATGACTAGAACTGGGCTCCCCATTCAAGTCAATGTTCCATGATGGGTCAGCCATATTGGGTGCACCCATGAGAGAAGAGGCAGTCAAATTGCCATTATCTGAGGGGCTTTTCCCCGGTTTTTGTAATTATATCTGCCTGGTTCTATCGCCAGAAGTCACTGTTGTTCTCTTCCCTTCCCACAATAAATTTGTACTTAATTTAACTAGGCAAGTCAGTTAAGAACAAATTCTTATTTTCAATGAAGGCCTAGGAACAGTGTGTTAACTGCCTTGTTCAGGGGCAGAGCGACATATTTTTTACCTTGTCAGCTCGGGGATTCGATCTTGCAACCTTTCGGGGGCTTTGGTGACAAAACGGATGGCACGGTGATAGACTGCATCCAGTTTTCCAAGTAGAGTATTGGAAGCTATTTTGCAAATGACATCGCAGAAGTCGAGGATTGGTAGGATAGTCAGTTTTATGAGGGTATGTTTGGCGGCGTGAGTGAAGGAGGCTTTGTTGCAAAATAGGAAGCCGATTCTAGATTTAATTTGGGATTGGAGATGTTTAATATGAGTCTGGAAGGAGAGTTTACAGTCTAGCCAGACACCTAGGTATTTGTAGTTGTTCACATATTCTAAGTCAAAACTGTCCAGAGTAGTGATGTTAGTCGGGCGGGCGGGTGCGTGCAGCGAACGGTTAAAAAGCATGCATTTGGTTTTACTAGCGTTTTAAGAGCTTTTGGAGGCCATGGAAGGAGTGTTGTATGGCATTGAAGCTTGTTTGGAGGTTAGTTATTAAAGAGTTGGAGATTGGAGGAGGCGTTGTCATGCATGGTGTGTCTATGAAAGGCAGAACAGTTTCACTAGAGAGATCATTAACTACATCCAGCCGCGGGCAGATTTTTTACATAATTGCAAATCATTTGTGGACTGCAAATTGACCCAAGAAACCCAAACAGATATAATATTTGACTAAAACATAATCATTTCAAACCTTGCTTACATTTGTATAGGATCATGTGTCTCTCTATTATGCGAGGGAATACTTGGGAACAGATTTCTTAAATTAAAATCACTTGGAGCTGATTTATATTTAAAAATAAATATATAGATATGTACTTATTGCTCAGAAAACTTGGCGGGCCAAATAAAACCAACCGCAGGCCAAATTTGGCCCACGGGCCGCCAGTTGGGAAACCCTGCACTAAAGCACCTAGAGATCTGAAGCAGCAGCTAACAGGGTTGTTGTTTGAGAGGACTGAGGAGACGTGGGTTGCAGGGACAGTCTCTAATTCTTCCTGAGAGGACGTGGGGGTTTCGTTGACCACATGGCACCAGTGGGCGTTGGTTTGCGACCGCAAGGCCACGGTGATGTAAGAGATGCCTGCGCTCCCCCTCATACTGATTAAGAGCGGGAGAGATAGGGATATAGGGAGGGAGGGAGAGAGCGGGAGAGAGGGGGATGGAGAGAGGGGGAAGGGGAGTTAGAGAGAGGGGGGAGGTGGAGGGAGAGAGGGGGGAGGTGGAGGGAGAGAGAGAGAGGGGGAGGGAGAGGCATAGAATAATCTTTTCTTCTCTTTCTTGCACACAGGCACACACCCATGCGCACACACATACACAACCGTGCACACACACAAACACCTTTGCTTACACAACTCAAGGATGGCTCTCAAATCCCTCCCAACATTCTTTTTACTGTTTTCCACCGACGCACCTCCATCACTCCATCATAACAGTCCCTTCTCTAATCAGTGTGCATCCCCCCCTCCTTTCTCCCCTCACCGTCTCTCCCCCTCTCATCCCCCTTTCCCCTCACCTGCAGTTTAAGAGGTTTCACAGCGAGATAATAGCTGAATTGGAGAGGAAGACAGACATGGATGTAAAATACATGACAGTAAGTACTGTACTGTATGTATGTGTGTGCTTACAGTGGGGAAAAAAAGTATTTAGTCAGCCACCAATTGTGCAAGTTCTCTCACTTAAAAAGATGAGAGAGGCCTGTAATTTTCATCATAGGTACACTTCAACTATGACAGACAAAATGAGGAAAAAAAATCCAGAAAATCACATTGTAGGATTTTTATGAATTTATTTGCAAATTATGGTGGAAAATAAGTATTTGGTCACATACAAACAAGCAAGATTTCTGGCTCTCACAGACCTGTAACTTCTTCTTTAAGAGGCTCCTCTGTCCTCCACTCATTACCTGTATTAATGCCACCTGTTTGAACTTGTTATCAGTATAAAGACACCTGTCCACAACCTCAAACAGTCACACTCCAAACTCCACTATGGCCAAGACCAAAGAGCTGTCAAAGGACACCAGAAACCAAATTGTAGACCTGCACCAGGTTGGGAAGACTGAATCTGCAATAGGTAAGCAGCTTGGTTTGAAGAAATCAACTGTGGGAGCAATTATTAGGAAATGGAAGACATACAAGACCACTGATAATCTTCCTTGATCTGGGGCTCCACGCAAGATCTCACCCGTGGGGTCAAAATGATCACAAGAACGGTGAGCAAAAATCCCAGAACCACACGGGGAGCTAGTGAATGACCTGCAGAGAGCTGGGACCAAAGTAACAAAGCCTACCATCAGTAACACACCTCGCCGCCAGGGACTCAAATCCTGCAGTGCCAGACGTGTCCCCCTGCTTAAGCCAGTACATGTTCAGGCAAGTCTAAAGTTTGCTAGAGAGCATTTGGATGATCCAGATGAGGATTGGGAGAATGTCAGATGAAACCAAAATAGAACTTTTTGGTAAAAACTCAACTCGTCGTGTTTGGAGGACAAAGAATGCTGAGTTGCATCCAAAGAACACCATACCTACTGTGAAGCATGGGGGTGGAAACATCATGCTTTGGGGCTGTTTTTCTGCAAAGGGACCAGGACGACTGATCCGTGTAAAGGAAAGAATGAATGGGGCCATGTATCGTGAGATTTTGAGTGAAAACCTCCTTCCATCAGCAAGGGCATTGAAGATGAAACGTGGCTGGGTCTTTCAGCATGACAATGATCCCAAACACACCGCCCGGCAACGCGAAGGAGTGGCCGTAAGAAGCATTTCAAGGTCCTGGAGTGGCCTAGCCAGTCTCCAGATCTCAACCCCATAGAAAATCTTTGGAGGGAGTTGAAAGTCCGTGTTGCCCAGCGACAGCCCCAAAACATCACTGCTCTAGAGGAGATCTGCATGGAGGAATGGGCCAAAATACCACCTTGTGAAGACTTACAGAAAACGTTTGACCTCTGTCATTGCCAACAAAGGGTATATAACAAAGTATTGAGATAAACTTTTGTTATTGACCAAATACTTATTTTCCACCATAATTTGCAAATAAATTCATAAAAATCCTACAATGTGATTTTCTGGATTTTTTCCTCATTTTGTCTGTCATAGTTGAAGTGTACCTATGATGAAAATTACAGGCCTCTCTCATCTTTTTAAGTGAGAGAACTTGCACAATTGGTGGCTGACTAAATACTTTTTTTCCCCACTGTATGTGATTCTATGGAAACGGCCTTCCCTCCTGCTCATGGGAATATCACTGAGAACTGCGCCCCATGCCTCATCCCTGGAACTATAATCCTGTCTACTGCCTACCTACATCACAGTGACCACATAATCCTGTCTACTGCCTACCTACATCACAGTGACCACAGAATCCTGTCTACTGCCTACCTACATTAGTGACCACAGAATCCTGTCTACTGCCTACCTACATCAGTGACAACATAATCCTGTCTACTGCCTACCTACATCACAGTGACCACATAATACTGTCTACTGCCTACCTACATCACAGTGACCACAGAATCTTGTCTACTGCCTACCTATATCACAGTGACCACAGAATCATGTCTACTGCCTACCTACATCACAGGGACCACAGAATCATGTCTACTGCCTACCTACATCACAGTGACCACATAATCCTGTCTATTGTCAACCTACATCACAGGGACCACAGAATCATGTGTACTGCCTACCTACATCACAGGGACCACAGAATCATGTCTACTGCCTACCTACATCACAGTGACCACAGAATCCTGTCTACTGCCTACCTACATCACAGTGACCACAGAATCCTGTCTACTGCCTACCTACATCAGTGACCACATAATCCTGTCTACTGCCTACCTACATCACAGTGACCACAGAATCTTGTCTACTGCCTACCTACATCACAGTGACCACAGAATCTTGTCTACTGCCTACCTATATCACAGTGCCACAGAATCTTGTCTACTGCCTACCTACATCACAGTGACCACATAATCCTGTCTACTGCCTACCTACATCACAGTGACCACATAATCCTGTCTACTGCCTACCTACATCACAGTGACCACAGAATCCTGTCTACTGCCAACCTACATCACAGGGACCACAGAATCATGTGTACTGCCTACCTACATCACAGGGACCACAGAATCATGTCTACTGCCTACCTACATCAGTGACCACATAATCCTGTCTACTGCCTACCTACATCACAGTGACCACATAATCCTGTCTACTGCCTACCTACATCACAGTGACCACATAATCCTGTCGACTGCCTACCTACATCACAGTGACCACATAATCCTGTCTACTGCCTACCTACATCACAGTGACCACAGAATCTTGTCTACTGCCTACCTACATCACAGTGACCACAGAATCTTGTCTACTGCCTACCTACATCACAGTGACCACATAATCCTGTCTACTGCCTACCTACATCACAGTGACCACAGAATCCTGTCTACTGCCTACCTACATCACAGTGACCACATAATCCTGTCTACTGCCAACCTACATCACAGGGACCACAGAATCATGTGTACTGCCTACCTACATCACAGGGACCACAGAATCACAATTGGTGGCTGACTAAATACTTTTTTTCCCCACTGTATGTGATTCTATGGAAACGGCCTTCCCTCCTGCTCATGGGAATATCACTGAGAACTGCACCCCATGCCTCATCCCTGGAACTATAATCCTGTCTACTGCCTACCTACATCACAGTGACCACATAATCCTGTCTACTGCCTACCTACATCACAGTGACCACAGAATCCTGTCTACTGCCTACCTACATTAGTGACCACAGAATCCTGTCTACTGCCTACCTACATCAGTGACAACATAATCCTGTCTACTGCCTACCTACATCACAGTGACCACATAATACTGTCTACTGCCTACCTACATCACAGTGACCACAGAATCTTGTCTACTGCCTACCTATATCACAGTGACCACAGAATCATGTCTACTGCCTACCTACATCACAGGGACCACAGAATCATGTCTACTGCCTACCTACATCACAGTGACCACATAATCCTGTCTATTGTCAACCTACATCACAGGGACCACAGAATCATGTGTACTGCCTACCTACATCACAGGGACCACAGAATCATGTCTACTGCCTACCTACATCACAGTGACCACAGAATCCTGTCTACTGCCTACCTACATCACAGTGACCACAGAATCCTGTCTACTGCCTACCTACATCAGTGACCACATAATCCTGTCTACTGCCTACCTACATCACAGTGACCACAGAATCTTGTCTACTGCCTACCTACATCACAGTGACCACAGAATCTTGTCTACTGCCTACCTATATCACAGTGCCACAGAATCTTGTCTACTGCCTACCTACATCACAGTGACCACATAATCCTGTCTACTGCCTACCTACATCACAGTGACCACATAATCCTGTCTACTGCCTACCTACATCACAGTGACCACATAATCCTGTCTACTGCCAACCTACATCACAGGGACCACAGAATCATGTGTACTGCCTACCTACATCACAGGGACCACAGAATCATGTCTACTGCCTACCTACATCAGTGACCACATAATCCTGTCTACTGCCTACCTACATCACAGTGACCACATAATCCTGTCTACTGCCTACCTACATCACAGTGACCACATAATCCTGTCGACTGCCTACCTACATCACAGTGACCACATAATCCTGTCTACTGCCTACCTACATCACAGTGACCACAGAATCTTGTCTACTGCCTACCTACATCACAGTGACCACAGAATCTTGTCTACTGCCTACCTACATCACAGTGACCACATAATCCTGTCTACTGCCTACCTACATCACAGTGACCACAGAATCCTGTCTACTGCCTACCTACATCACAGTGACCACATAATCCTGTCTACTGCCAACCTACATCACAGGGACCACAGAATCATGTGTACTGCCTACCTACATCACAGGGACCACAGAATCACAATTGGTGGCTGACTAAATACTTTTTTTCCCCACTGTATGTGATTCTATGGAAACGGCCTTCCCTCCTGCTCATGGGAATATCACTGAGAACTGCTCCCCATGCCTCATCCCTGGAACTATAATCCTGTCTACTGCCTACCTACATCACAGTGACCACATAATCCTGTCTACTGCCTACCTACATCACAGTGACCACAGAATCCTGTCTACTGCCTACCTACATTAGTGACCACAGAATCCTGTCTACTGCCTACCTACATCAGTGACAACATAATCCTGTCTACTGCCTACCTACATCACAGTGACCACATAATACTGTCTACTGCCTACCTACATCACAGTGACCACAGAATCTTGTCTACTGCCTACCTATATCACAGTGACCACAGAATCATGTCTACTGCCTACCTACATCACAGGGACCACAGAATCATGTCTACTGCCTACCTACATCACAGTGACCACATAATCCTGTCTATTGTCAACCTACATCACAGGGACCACAGAATCATGTGTACTGCCTACCTACATCACAGGGACCACAGAATCATGTCTACTGCCTACCTACATCACAGTGACCACAGAATCCTGTCTACTGCCTACCTACATCACAGTGACCACAGAATCCTGTCTACTGCCTACCTACATCAGTGACCACATAATCCTGTCTACTGCCTACCTACATCACAGTGACCACAGAATCTTGTCTACTGCCTACCTACATCACAGTGACCACAGAATCTTGTCTACTGCCTACCTATATCACAGTGCCACAGAATCTTGTCTACTGCCTACCTACATCACAGTGACCACATAATCCTGTCTACTGCCTACCTACATCACAGTGACCACATAATCCTGTCTACTGCCTACCTACATCACAGTGACCACAGAATCCTGTCTACTGCCAACCTACATCACAGGGACCACAGAATCATGTGTACTGCCTACCTACATCACAGGGACCACAGAATCATGTCTACTGCCTACCTACATCAGTGACCACATAATCCTGTCTACTGCCTACCTACATCACAGTGACCACATAATCCTGTCTACTGCCTACCTACATCACAGTGACCACATAATCCTGTCGACTGCCTACCTACATCAGTGACCACATAATCCTGTCTACTGCCTACCTACATCACAGTGACCACAGAATCTTGTCTACTGCCTACCTACATCACAGTGACCACAGAATCTTGTCTACTGCCTACCTACATCACAGTGACCACATAATCCTGTCTACTGCCTACCTACATCACAGTGACCACAGAATCCTGTCTACTGCCTACCTACATCACAGTGACCACATAATCCTGTCTACTGCCAACCTACATCACAGGGACCACAGAATCATGTGTACTGCCTACCTACATCACAGGGACCACAGAATCATGTCTACTGCCTACCTACATCACAGTGACCACATAATCCTGTCTACTGCCTACCTACATCACAGTGACCACAGAATCCTGGCTACTGCCTACCTACATCAGTGACCACATAATCCTGTCTACTGCCTACCTACACCACAGACTCCTGTCTACTGCCTACTTACATCACAGTGACCACATAATCCTGTCTACTGCCTACCTACATCACAGTGACCACAGAATCTTGTCTACTGCCTACCTATATCACAGTGACCACAGAATCTTGTCTACTGCCTACCTACATCACAGTGACCACAGAATCCTGTCTACTGCCTACCTACATCACAGTGACCACATAATCCTGTCTACTGCCAACCTACATCACAGGGACCACAGAATCATGTCTACTGCCTACCTACATCACAGTGACCACATAATCCTGCCTACTGCCTACCTACATCACAGTGACCACATAATCCTGTCTACTGCCTACCTACATCACAGTGACCACAGAATCCTGTCTACTGCCTACCTACATCACAGTGACCACAGAATCCTGTCTACTGCCTACCTACATCACAGTGACCACAGAATCCTGTCTACTGCCTACCTACATCACAGTGACCACATAATCCTGTCTACTGCCTACCTACATCACAGTGACCACATAATCCTGTCTACTGCCTACCTACATCACAGGGACCACATAATCATGTGTACTGCCTACCTACATCACAGTGACCACATAATCCTGTCGACTGCCTACCTACATCACAGTGACCACATAATCCTGTCTACTGCCTACCTACATCACAGTGACCACATAATCCTGTCGACTGCCTACCTACATCACAGTGACCACATAATCCTGTCTACTGCCTACCTACATCACAGTGACCACAGAATCTTGTCTACTGCCAACCTACATCACAGTGACCACAGAATCTTGTCTACTGCCTACCTACATCACAGTGACCACATAATCCTGTCTACTGCCTACCTACATCACAGTGACCACAGAATCATGTCTACTGCCTACCTACATCACAGTGACCACATAATCCTGTCTACTGCCAACCTACATCACAGGGACCACAGAATCATGTGTCCTGCCTACCTACATCACAGGGACCACAGAATCATGTCTACTGCCTACCTACATCACAGTGACCACATAATCCTGTCTACTGCCTACCTACATCACAGTGACCACAGAATCCTGGCTACTGCCTACCTACATCAGTGACCACATAATCCTGTCTACTGCCTACCTACATCACAGTGACCACATAATTCTGTCGACTGCCTACCTACATCACAGTGACCACAGAATCCTGTCTACTGCCTACCTACACCACAGACTCCTGTCTACTGCCTACTTACATCACAGTGACCACATAATCCTGTCTACTGCCTACCTACATCACAGTGACCACAGAATCTTGTCTACTGCCTACCTATATCACAGTGACCACAGAATCTTGTCTACTGCCTACCTACATCACAGTGACCACAGAATCCTGTCTACTGCCAACCTACATCACAGGGACCACAGAATCATGTCTACTGCCTACCTACATCACAGTGACCACATAATCCTGTCTACTGCCTACCTACATCACAGTGACCACATAATCCTGTCTACTGCCTACCTACATCACAGTGACCACATAATCCTGTCTACTGCCAACCTACATCACAGAGACCACAGAATCATGTCTACTGCCTACCTACATCACAGTGACCACATAATCCTGTCTACTGCCTACCTACATCACAGTGACCACAGAATCCTGTCTACTGCCTACCTACATCAGTGACCACATAATCCTGTCTACTGCCAACCTACATCACAGGGACTACATAATCATGTGTACTGCCTACCTACATCACAGGGACCACAGAATCATGTCTACTGCCTACCTACATCACAGTGACCACATAATCCTGTCTACTGCCAACCTACATCACAGGGACCACAGAATCATGTGTACTGCCTACCTACATCACAGGGACCACAGAATCATGTCTACTGCCTACCTACATCACAGGGACCACATAATCCTGTCTACTGCCTACCTACATCACAGTGACCACAGAATCCTGTCTACTGCCTACCTACATCAGTGACCACATAATCCTGTCTACTGCCTACCTACATCACAGTGACCACATAATACTGTCTACTGCCTACCTACATCACAGTGACCACATAATCTTGTCAACTGCCTACCTACATCACAGTGACCACAGAATCTTGTCTACTGCCTACCTACATCACAGGGACCACAGAATCCTGTCTACTGCCAACCTACATCACAGCGACCACAGAATCATGTGTACTGCCTACCTACATCACAGGGACCACAGAATCCTGTCTACTGCCAACCTACATCACAGGGACCACATAATCATGTGTACTGCCTACCTACATCACAGTGACCACATAATCCTGTCTACTGCCTACCTACATCACAGTGAACACAGAATCCTGTCTACTGCCTACCTACATCACAGTGACCACAGAATCCTGGCTACTGCCTACCTACATCACAGTGACCACAGTGAACACACTGTCTGCATCCCAAATGGCACCCTATTCCATTTATAGGGGACTACTTTTCACCAGGGCCCAAAAGTAGAATGTTCACTATAAAGGGAATAGGATAAACATGCAACAATGACTTATTCCGTTCAGAGCCGTCGTTGAGTGGTAACGCTCACAGCATATGGCACATGTACATCTCTCCCTACCAGAGACCGGGGTTTAATCCCTGTGTCCAACCTTTCTACTAATGCCTATAATCAAACATAGCATTTAAGGCTAATTACCATTGAATCAATGAAACTTAAAACAAAGCATTTTAATACTTAGTGACATTACATTTAATGATATTACTGAAAAGTTTTTTTTCCGAAAAGGAAAATGTACTTATTAAAATCAATGCTACTTGTACTGTCTAGAGATGGTTCCAGGTATTCACGGGTGCTCCCCCACCTCCCCTCTCCCTCCCACCCATCCAGGCCACCTTTAAGAGGTACCAGACAGAGCACAAGATAAAGCAGGACTCTCTGGAGAGGTCGCAGTCTGACCTGAAGAAACTCAGGAGGAAGAGCCAGGGCAAGAACACCAACAAGTACGAAAACAAGGAGAGTGAGGTGAGGACTGACCCACACATTTCAGTAATTTAACTGACACTCTTATCCACAGCGACTTACAGGAACAGTGAGGGTTAAGTGATTTGCTCAATGGCACATTGCCAGATTTTTCACTTAGTCAGCTCGGGGATTTGAAGCAGAGACTTTTCATTTACTGGCCCAATGCTGTTAACCACTAGGCTACCTGCCGCCCTCAGACACACACCTGTACATACACTCACACTCTCTCTCTCTCGCTCTCTCTCTCAATCTCAATCTCACACACACACACACACACCTTCGACATTTATGAGACAGTGTCGATCATACCCAATGTAACATTATCCAAGTCTACAGGCAATGCCCTCATGCATGAGTACGCTGTGTGTGTTATGTGTTGTTTGGTGTTCTGGATAGTTCCATTAATACACCTCTCTGTACTGTGCCTCCTCCCTCCCCCACCAACACACACGCATGTTGTTATACTGGAAGATCCAGCCGTTGCCTCCTACACACACACTGTCATACACACACACACACACACACTCACACCGCTTCAGACTGAGACAAAGAAAGATAAACCTCTTTAGTCCAGTGGTGTGTATTCATGGTTACCAAGGCTTCCCACAAAAATGTACCAATAATGTATGTTTTGTCTTTCTGTGTTTTCAATTTTTTTTTTTGCATCCGAGTAAGCGAACAGCACCTCTCTGTCTCTGTATGTGTAGGCCATCTATCTGATGCTGTCTGGTCATACAGAGTATGACATTGTTGCCGCCCGTAGCATTGAATGCAAGGGAAGCCAGTGAGCATTTGGCCTCCGTTGATAAAAAAAACTGTAAAATAATAGCCAATCAGCGTTGAGCTAAACTGAGTGAGCTAAACTGAGTGAGCTCAACTGAATGGTTTTGATTTGGCTTCACTCCTATTACAGAGAAATATGTCATCGATTAAGAGCAACCTGAATTGTTGTCCTCCGGTGGCTAGCTAGCTAGCTAAAATTGTCCCTTTCCTAAATTAGCCATGGATGGAGATAAGAATTTGGACTTGTGGTTTTACTTAATTCTCCGTACTGGCCAATGATTATAACGATGATTCTGATCCAACCATAAAGTACATTGTGCCCCTGGACTGAGAGATGGACGTTCAATATGTAGCTAGCTAGATGTAGAAGGCTACTGTTATCTAGCTAACGTTGCCCATGAAAGAAAGTTAGGCTAGCGAGCAAGCATTTTAGCCAGGTAACCTAGGACAACAAAAACTAAAAGCGTGTACTGTATGACAGTCAACCTGAAAGAGAGGAGGATGGCATTGGCGTTTCTACACAAGTAGGGTGAGTCAACATGTTTTTCTACTTGCACGAACACACTCACATAAAAATCAGAACCATGGACAGCCACATCATATTTAGCTTACGTTGATTGGACTAAATAGTTTTTGGTATCTTTTAGTTGTCACTGTATTAGACTAAGCAGAGGTGATTTGATGGTGTTGAAATGTTGAAGTTGAAATGGTTCTGGAATAGTGGAGACATCTCCTCTTTTCTTTTTGTCCAAAAATGTCAGAAACATTAACTTTCTTGACCAATATGTAGGTCATTTAGCTTTGTGGACTTCACCAGACAGAGTTTGCTCTCCGGGTTTGTGATGAAACAAAGGTGTGGTTGAATTTATTCTGCCAGTTATTGTCTCTGCCTTTAGGCCTATATATCACAGTGTCAAGGCATATGAACTAACAGGTTATAGAGCAAACACATATGTTGTAATATGGCATTTTCTTCTGGCTTGGATTCCACAGTGATTTTACCCAGTCTGCTGCCGAATAGGACGAGAAAGCCCCAAATTGAGAGTTATGAACAGTCATTAGTATACATTCTGAGGTAAAGTTAAAGTACTCTTTAACCCCCTAGAGTTGATTGATGCACCGGTGCTTCAATTTATGCTACATAACAAAAAAATCCCCATCAAAGTCTGTCAGTTTAAGCTAGAGATATCTTGCATTGGATGCATCTCAATCCACCACCTCTGCCAGTGTCGCAATTCCGCATCTACGGTAAAAGGTGGCAGAGCTAGAGTGTGTTTGTCAGACCACGAGTCATCCCACAAACACGATGGTGTTCTCCGTTTTGCTCTACGACCCCCATAAGGGTCAGGAGACTCGTCTGAAGTCGGTACCGTCGATATGCCAACTTCTGTTTTGTCGCGTCTGAACCGTTTGGGCTACAAACTAATGGGACCCCACTATGGAAAGGGGAGATTCTCATGAACACGATGGTGTTATCCATTTTGCTGTATGCTGGGGGGGAGCGTGTGGAGCGCCCCCAGAGTCTGATGAGAGAGCCTGGTCCTAGTCTCTCTCACCAGACTCTGGGGGGCGCTCAACACGCCAGCCTGGTCCCAGTCTCTCTCACCAGACTCTGGGGCGCTCCACACGCTAGTCTGGTCCTAGTCTCTCTCACCAGACTCTGGGGGGCGCTCAACGCGCCAGCCTGGTCCTAGTCTCTCACCAGACTCTGGGGCGCTCCACACGCTAGCCTAGTCCTAGTCTCTCTCACCAGACTCTGGGGGCGCTCCACACGCTAGTCTGGTCCTAGTCTCACCAGACTCTGGGGCGCTCCACACGCTAGCCTGGTCCTAGTCTCTCTCACCAGACTCTGGGGGCGCTCCACACGCTAGTCTGGTCCTAGTCTCTCTCACCAGACTCTGGGGCGCTCCACACGCTAGCCTGGTCCTAGTCTCTCACCAGACTCTGGGGCGCTCCACACGCTAGCCTGGTCCTAGTCTCTCACCAGACTCTGGGGCGCTCCACACGCTAGCCTGGTCCTAGTCTCTCTCACCAGACTCTGGGGCGCTCCACACGCTAGCCTGGTCCTAGTCTCACTCACCCGACTCTGGGGGCGCTCCACACGCTAGTCTAGTCCTAGTCTCTCTCACCAGACTCTGGGGGCGCTCCACACGCTAGTCTAGTCCTAGTCTCTCTCACCAGACTCTGGGGGCGCTCCACACGCTAGCCTGGTCCTAGTCTCTCTCACCAGACTCTGGGCGCTCCACACGCTAGTCTGGTCCTAGTCTCTCACCAGACTCTGGGGCGCTCCACACGCTAGCCTGGTCCTAGTCTCTCTCACCAGACTCTGGGGGCGCTCCACACGCTAGCCTGGTCCTAATCTCACTCACCAGACTCTGGGGGCACTCCACACGCTAGTCTAGTCCTAGTCTCTCTCACCAGACTCTGGGGGCGCTCCACACGCTAGCCTGGTCCTAGTCTCTCTCACCAGACTCTGGGGCGCTCCACACGCTAGTCTGGTCCTAGTCTCTCACCAGACTCTGGGGCGCTCCACACGCTAGCCTGGTCCTAGTCTCTCTCACCAGACTCTGGGGGCGCTCCACACGCTAGCCTGGTCCTAGTCTCTCTCACCAGACTCTGGGGCGCTCCACACGCTAGCCTGGTCCTAGTCTCTCTCACCAGACTCTGGGGCGCTCCACACGCTAGTCTGGTCCTAGTCTCTCTCACCAGACTCTGGGGCGCTCCACACGCTAGCCTGGTCCTAGTCTCTCACCAGACTCTGGGGCGCTCCACACGCTAGTCTGGTCCTAGTCTCTCTCACCAGAATCTGGGGGGCGCTCAACGCGCCAGCCTGGTCCTAGTCTCACTCACCAGACTCTGGGGCGCTCCACACGCTAGCCTGGTCCTAGTCTCTCTCACCAGACTCTGGGGGCGCTCCACACGCTAGCCTGGTCCTAGTCTCACTCACCCGACTCTGGGGGCGCTCCACATGCTAGTCTAGTCCTAGTCTCTCTCACCAGACTCTGGGGGCGCTCCACACGCTAGCCTGGTCCTAGTCTCTCTCACCAGACTCTGGGGCTCCACACGCTAGTCTGGTCCTAGTCTCTCACCAGACTCTGGGGTGCTCCACACGCTAGCCTGGTCCTAGTCTCTCTCACCAGACTCTGGGGCGCTCCACACGCCAGCCTGGTCCTAGTCTCACTCACCAGACTCTGGGGGCACTCCACACGCTAGTCTAGTCCTAGTCTCTCTCACCAGACTCTGGGGCGCTCCACACGCTAGCCTGGTCCTAGTCTCTCTCACCAGACTCTGGGGCGCTCCACACGCTAGTCTGGTCCTAGTCTCTCACCAGACTCTGGGGCGCTCCACACGCTAGCCTGGTCCTAGTCTCTCTCACCAGACTCTGGGGCGCTCCACACGCTAGTCTGGTCCTAGTCTCTCACCAGACTCTGGGGCGCTCCACACGCTAGCCTGGTCCTAGTCTCTCTCACCAGACTCTGGGGCGCTCCACACGCTAGTCTGGTCCTAGTCTCTCACCAGACTCTGGGGCGCTCCACACGCTAGCCTGGTCCTAGTCTCTCTCACAAGACTCTGGGGGCGCTCCACACGCTAGTCTGGTCCTAGTCTCTCACCAGACTCTGGGGCGCTCCACACGCTAGTCTGGTTCTAATCTCGCACCAGACTCTGGGGCGCTCCACACGCTAGCCTGGTCCTAGTCTCTCTCACCAGACTCTGGGGCGCTCCACACGCTAGTCTGGTCCTAGTCTCTCACCAGACTCTGGGGCGCTCCACACGCTAGCCTGGTCCTAGTCTCTCTCACCAGACTCTGGGGCGCTCCACACGCTAGTCTGGTCCTAGTCTCTCTCACCAGACTCTGGGGCGCTCCACACGCTAGTATGGTCCTAGTCTCTCTCACCAGACTCTTGGGGCGCTCCACACGCTAGCCTGGTCCTAGTCTCTCTCACCAGACTCTTGGGGCGCTCCACACGCTAGTCTGGTCCTAGTCTCTCACCAGACTCTGGGGCGCTCCACACGCTAGCCTGGTCCTAGTCTCTCTCACCAGACTCTGGGGCGCTCCACACGCTAGCCTGGTCCTAGTCTCTCTCACCAGACTCTGGGGCGCTCCACCCCAGCTGGGGCACAGCGGCTGTGAGAATGATGGGGTCAAATTGGGGTCATGATAGGGGCTGCACCAAATGTGTGCTTTATTATAATAATTGAAGAGATGAGAGGATAGTCAGTCATACCTCTATAAATCATCTTGGGTGGAGTGGACATTTTACTGCTGAGGCTTAGAAAACACTGAAACTATTGTATCTCTTGCAAGTTAATATAGCTGTGTATGTATGGGCTTGGTCTGAGGAGTAATGACATACTGAGGTATGCAGTGACATCACAGGGGGTTGACTACAAGCATGATAAAAACAACTTGGATTTTTCCTATGGGGCAGAACATCAGTTGTATATGTGATGTTTGATCTTTGACTTCTGTCTACAGCTGTATTTTGATTAAAATTGTTATGATTTATAAGTGCACATTTTGAGTGTTCCTTATTTGTTAAGTATAAAAACGGAGCACAGAAAAACGGAATCAACAAGAAGAAACTAGCCTTTTCCCGTATTCACAAAGCACTCCGAGTAGGAGTGCTGATCTAGCATCAGGTCCGCCTGTCCATATATAATCAGATTCATTATGATTTAAAAGACCAAAATTAATCCCTAGATTCCTACAATGAGACGATTGTGAATATGGGCCCTGGTCTCCGGGATGTGCTTTAACCTACTCATCAGAGACATTGTCTGAGGCACGTGCAGTACAGACAGATACATGAAGCTGAAATGACATGATAACGATATTCAGAGTTTTTTTAACTACTGGTCTGGGATGTGCAACAGTGACATACAAATCTGTTATCTTAATTTGATCACTCTGTTGTCAGAGAATTTCCCTGCGCAGCAGGACATGCAAATTGTAGTGTATTTATGTTTTAAAAAGGCTTCTAAAGTTTGTAATTTCCACTTTAACATTCCAGACTTGATTTGCCCTAACAAAAAATGTGTCAACCCCTACAAAAATGTCCATCACTTATATTTCACATAATAATTCATATTACCTGTTGCTGCAGGATTATTTTCCCTCTGTGAGAAGCAGGGTCAAATTAAGATGGTGCATCTTTATAGATAAATATTGGTATTACAGATCTGGGACCAGGCTACAGTAGATCTAACATTGACCCTGAGAGTAGAACTCCAGAATCTGGTCCTGGACCAGCTCTAATATAACAGGACATCTGTCGTCAGAGTTACATCCCTGGTCGGGTCACAAGACTATCAACTGACTGCACCCAGGTTCAGAGACTTGCACACGCACACAAGCACAAACACACACACACACAGCAGTGTTACAGTCACAGGTGGAGGTAGGGTTACAGGAAGCCACAGAGAAAACAGGAGGAGAATGAGACGGAGAGGACAATGGGCTCAATCACTGTATTAAGTCAGTGTTTAGGCCTATAGTTAATGTTCATATTGATTTGTTGTCTGTCACTAGATAGAATGAACTGCAGCTTCGTATTTAATAGTCAACATATCAATACACATCAACACATCCCGAAAGGCACCCTATTCCTTAGTGCACTACTTTTGACTGGAGTCCATAGCCGGAGCGCATAGCCGGAGTCCATTTTTATTGGGTGTATTTACCACGGTACCGGTCCGGAAAGACACATCCGCTGTTTTGTTATTTTTGTTTTACTCTCCCTGCAAACAAGTTCGATGATTCAGTATTCATTGAAGAGCTTGAACGATACATTGACGAGAGATACTTACGAGCTCAAAGAAACATGTCGCTGGTTTCGGAGGATTCAATCACTGTTAAGGACAACAAACCCAATCAGCAATACAAAACCAAAGCCAAGTTGGCCAAGCGGTATCAACGATTGCATCAAACCATCCCCAATCAAGAGGGCGCATGTGGAGAGTGGGGATAGGTTTACGGATATGGATGTTGACTTGTTGAAATCTGTCAATGAAAGGCTTGCCAAACTTGATATTTTGGATATACCACGAGAGGACATCAATGCATTATGTGCCAGTCTAGAATTCAGCCAATGTCAGATGGATGATCTAAGGAAAGAGAACACAGTGCTGAAAGGTACTGTAGACTCTATTCATGGCGAGGTGGAGGTGGTGCAAAGGGAGAATAAACAACTTAAAGAAACCTTGCTTAATGTTCAGTGTCGATCAATGCGGGAATATCTCATCTTTTCAGGGATACTGGAGAATGACAACAGCAGAAGCTGTGAGGACACTGTGCGAGACTTTATGTCAACTCAACTGAAACTGCCCACTGATGTTGTGCGTAATGTCCTTTTCTCCAGAGTCCATAGAATGAGTAAGGCCTCTGGGAATAGGCCACGGGCTATTATTGCATGTTTTTAAAATTTTAAGCAAAAGGAAATGGGGAAGAGCAGGGGCAGAGAACTCAGAAACATTTTGGAATTAATGATCACTTGCCCACGGAGATCAATGAAAGGAGAATAAAACTGTATCCCATCATGAAGGAAAGTGTTGCCTGAATCAACGAGTCTCCTTGGTGATGGATAAACTTTACATCAACGGGAAACTGTATCGGGACTCTAGAGTAACTCCCTGGCTATTTTAATCCAATGTTCAAATCTGAGTTTATGTGTATCATGACAACGTCAACTACAACGAATACATGCTCTAATGATCTCCACTTGACAAGAAAAGGGCTGCATATAGCTCAGGTTAATGTATGTAGCCTTCCTAACAAAACACATCAGATTTTTAACTTGGTTAACATAAATAATATTCATATTTTAGCTTTGATGAAACACATTTAGATGCATCTGTAAATGATGGGCAAATGAATATTCATCGATATATAGTCTACTTAGAAGGGACAGGAATAGGAATGGTGGGTGTGTAGCACTTTACATTAAGAATCATAGGGATAACCTTAATGTCAAATAGAGGCACCATGGGCTCAAGTTCATCTGCCTCACCAGGCACCCTTATTGGTAGGATGTGTGTAAAGACCTCCTAGCTCTAAGGTGTCCTATCTGAATGACTTATGCACTGGGTTTGACCAGGCCACAGAAAGTAACAGAGATGTAATTATCTCGGCTGATTTTAATATAAATTGGAAGGATTATAATAATTCAAATATAACTAAATTGATGAGATATGCCGAGAGCTGTGGTTTGAAACAAATGGTTAATGATACTACTAGATCATCAACTAAGTTAGGTCCCTGTTCAAACATGTGCATTGATCTGATCTTCTGTAAACCATTGCAATGCTTAAAAGCCAGATCAATGCCAGTGGGCTGGACAGACCATAATATTGTGACCATAACCAAGGTTCCAAAGAAACCCCTAAGGATTGTGGTCAAGAGAAATTATAAGATATTTAATCATGAGCTATTTCTAAATGATTAGGCTGATGTACCCTGGGAGCTGGTTTATCTATAGGATGATTTAAATCATGCTACAGAATGTTTTATTGATTTGCTCACTGAGGTAATGGACCATCGTGCCTCATCTCCATGGATTGATGATGAACTGGGTGAGGCTTTTTCTCAAAGAAATATGGCAAAAGTCTTAGCAGCCCAATATAAACTAGAAATTGATGAACAGAATTATAGAACACTACGTAATTATGCAGTTAAATTAAATCGTAAGAAAAAAACATTATTTGACAAAATTATATTATGGATTGTAAAAAGGTATGGAATACAGGTAAGGGCTTACTTGGTACATCTATCTCATCATGCCCATCTAGTGTGGAGGTTGACGGGAGAACAATAACAAAACCATCTGATATTGCCAATCATTTTGCAGATTTTTTTACAAAAAAAAATTATTTACTGAGCGATAATGTAAACACCCATTCTTCCAAACAAGCTGTTGTCCAATGGATTGATGAACATATAAAAAAACTGCTCTTTTAGTCTACAAATGGTGTCAGTAGAGGAGGTGTTAAACCTATTGAGTCATTACCCGATGGTAAATCTACAGGTTATGATTTTATGGAAGATTTTTTGCTTCACTATGCTGCTCCCCAGATTGCATCTCCACTGAAATACACATTTTATTGGTCACTAAAAAAGGGGACGTTTGCAAATGTATGGAAGCATGCTAAACTGTGTCCAATCCCGAAAGACCGCAAAGCTCCTGTTACTCTTGCCAACGGTCGACCAATTAGTCTACTCCATTCACTCAGTAAGATATTGGAGTGTATTGTGAGTAGACAAATATGTGAGTACATGGAAAATAATGATCTGATTACAGCCAATCAGCATGCTTATTGCAGAAAACATTCCACTACCACTGCATTGGTTGGCATGACTGACCAGTGGCTCAATGCTATGGACAATGGCAGGTTTGTAGGTGTACTATTTTTTAATTTTAGTGCAGAATTTTATTTAGTGGATCATTCAATATTTTTTGACAAAAGTATTGCATTATGGGTTTAAGAAGGCAGCATTGAAGTGGGTACAGTCAAATCTAACTGACAGGAAACAGTCCATCTATATCAATGGGTCGTTTTCTACGCCTCATGCTTTAAACTGTGGAATACCACAGGGCAGCTGCCTTGGGACACTTCTTTACTTAATATATACCAAAGACCTTCCTTATGCCTTATCTGAAACTCAAGCAACTATATTTGCAGATGATACTAGAATTTATACAACAAGACAATCGGTTCAACAGGTACAGCAAGCTTTACTAGTAGATCTGGGAAATATCAGGGAGTGGGTTTTCCGGAACAAACTTGTTTTGAACACCAAGAAAGCCAAGGTTATATTGGTCTGTTCCACCAGGAAAAGGCCAACACAGCATGGGATACAATTAAGTATGGGGGAGTACAAATTGAGGAAGTGGCAGAAACCAAACTACTAGGGGTGCAGCTAGACAACCGCTTATCATGGTTGTCAAATAACTCATCTATGTAAAAAAAAAAAAAAAAAAAAAAGAACATTTTTGCATGCATGCATGATCAGAAGGAAAGCTAAATATTTTCCCTGGAAAGATTCTTATGCAAACAACCCAAGCATTAATTGGGAGTCAGGTGAACTACTATTCTGTGGTCTGGGAAATGCATTAGAAAGTGAAATTATGAGGCTGCAGATTGCACAGAACAAAGCAGCAAGGATTGTTTTAAGGTGGAGATGTGGTTATTCTGTTGTAGTCATGATCAATGCTCTTCAATCAACAAGATAATTGAAAAAAGAAAATGCTTATTTTATTTCACAATGTACAACATTTAAAATGGCCAAACTCTATTCACAACAGTATTCAGTTGGTAAGAGACAGACATTCAGTAAATACTAGGAATATATTGTCCACCATCTACAGTTGAAATCGGAAGTTTACGTACACTTAGGTTGTAGTCATTAAAACTAATTTTTCAACCACTCCACAAATTTCTTGCTAACAAACTATAGTTTTTGCAACTTTGTGCATGACACAAGTTATTTTTCCAACAATTGTTTACAGACAGATTATTTCACTTATAATTCACTGTATCACAATTCCAGTGGGTCAGAAGTTTACGTACACTAAGTTGACTGTGCCTTCAAACAGCTTGGAAAATGCCAGAAAATGGTGTCATGGCTTTAGAAGCTTCTGATCGGCTAATTGACATAATTTGAGTCAATTGGAGGTGTACCTGTGGATATATTTCAAGGCATACCTTCAAACTCACTGACTCTTTGTGTGACATCATGGGAAAATCAAAAGAAATCAGCCAAGACCCCAGAAAAAGAATTGCAGACCTCCACAAGTCTGGTTCATCCAATTGGTTGAGTAGTGTATTGGAGGCTATTTTGTAACTGACATCGCCGATGTCGAGGATCGGTAGGATGGTCAGTTTTACGAGGGTATGTTTGGCAGCATGAGTGAAGGATGCTTTGTTGCGAAATAGGAAGCCAATTCTAGATTTAATTTTGGATTGGAGATGTTCGATGTGAGTCTGGAAGGAGAGTTTACAGTCTAACCAGACACCTAGGTATTTGTAGTTGTCCACGTAATCTAAGTCAGAACCGTCCAGAGTAGTGATGCTGGACGGGCGGGCAGGTGCAGGCAGCGATCGGTTGAGGAGCATGCATTTAGTTTTACTTGCATTTAAGAGCAGGTCAATATGTCAGTGTATTATGTCTGTTTCTAACAATGTGGTATATGTGAAAATGTGATTGTATTATAAATTGTATTTTAATATTTAAGGACTCTTGGAAGCTTAGTCCAAATAAGCACTAAAAGAGATCCAAATAAATGTTGTCTGTCTGTCTGTCTCTGTCTCTGTCTCTGTCTCTGTCTCTGTCTCTCTCTCTCTCTCTCTCTCTCTCTCTCTCTCTCTCTCTCTCTCTCTCTCTCTCTCTCTCTCTCTCTCTCTCTCTCTCTCTCTCTCTCTCTCTCTCTCTCTCTCTCTCTCTCTCTCTCTCTCTCTCTCTCTCTCTCTCTCTCTCTCTCTCTCTCTCTCTCTCTCTCTCTCTCTCTCTCTCTCTCTCTCTGTGGCCAATTTCCCTGTTTTGCTGTCTGTTCAGGCTTCTGAGGGATCAGTGTTCTGAGTCAGACTCCCAAGTGATCTGAGTGCCGTTCTTTGTGTATGCCAGTCATTCTCTGGGGCACACAGACAGATGGCCTGACGTCTGGGCTGAGACACAGTGGCTTAGCTATAGATGACTCACCAGTACAGCTAAACACTTCCTGGGAACTGTCTCCTCATTGACCAATAATTCTAAAGAATTACACTGGTCATTTACCTGAAACCCCCTCGCACGCTCTCTCTGTCTCTTGGCCCTCCTTCTCCCACTCCCTCTCTCGCGCTCTCCCTCTCTCCCTTGCTCTCTTTCTCTCTCTCTCGCCTTTCTTTCCTACCTATTTCCACAGAACTAAAGATATGTGTCCTTAGCAACAGCCATTATTTAGCCTTGACAGATGTATTGTGTCAACCAGGATGGTTGCATTTATTACATTTCACATCCCTGTTTCACTCGCACATATACACACAGGAATATTTGAATTATCCGGGTCGTGTTTCAGGTCCCTGGGCATGATATCGTATCTGTGGCTTTATCTCAGTACATTGAGGGACAATGATTGCAGTATAGCTCCGCAAGCATGCACAAACACACACACACACAGAAACACTGCTGCAGTCAGGGATGACCTCAGTCTCACTGGCTCCCGTGAAAAGGAGGAGGAGGAGGTGATGTTATGGCTCCCGTGAAAAGGAGGAGGAGGTGATGTTATGGCTCCCGTGAAAAGGAGGAGGAGGTGATGTTATGGCTCCCGTGAAAAGGAGGAGGAGGTGATGTTATGGCTCCCATGATAAGGAGGAGGAGGTGATGTTATGCCTCCCATGATAAGGAGGAGGAGGTGATGTTATGGCTCCCATGATAAGGAGGAGGAGGTGATGTTATGGCTCCCATGATTAGGAGGAGGTGATGTTATGGCTCCCATGATAAGGAGGAGGAGGTGACGTTATGGCTCCCATGATAAGGAGGAGGAGGTGATGTTATGGCTCCCATGATAAGGAGGAGGAGGTGATGTTATGGCTCCCATGATTAGGAGGAGGAGGTGATGTTATGGCTCCCATGATAAGGAGGACAAGGTGATGTTATGGCTCCCATGATTAGGAGGAGGTGACGTTATGGCTCCCATGATAAGGAGGAGGATGTGATGTTATGGCTCCCATGATAAGGAGGAGGAGGTGATGTTATGGCTCCCATGATAAGGAGGAGGAGGTGATGTTATGGCTCCCATGATAAGGAGGAGGAGGTGACGTTATGGCTCCCATGATAAGGAGGAGGAGATGACGTTATGGCTCCCATGATAAGGAGGAGGTGACGTTATGGCTCCCATGATAAGGAGGAGGAGGTGACGTTATGGCTCCCATGATGAGGAGGAGATGACGTTATGGCTCCCATGATAAGGAGGAGGAGGTGATGTTATGGCTCCCATGATAAGGAGGAGGAGGTGATGTTATGCCTCCCATGATAAGGAGGAGGAGGTGATGTTATGCCTCCCATGATAAGGAGGAGGAGGTGATGTTATGGCTCCCATGATAAGGAGGAGGAGGTGATGTTATGGCTCCCATGATAAGGAGGAGGAGGTGACATGGCTCCCATGATGAGGAGGAGGAGGTGACGTTATGGCTCCCATGATAAGGAGGAGGAGGTGATGTTATGGCTCACATGATTAGGAGGAGGTGATGTTATGGCTCCCATGATAAGGAGGAGGAGGTGATGTTATGGCTCCCATGATTAGGAGGAGGTGATGTTATGCCTCCCATGATGAGGAGGAGGTGATGTTATGGCTCCCATGATAAGGAGGAGGAGGTGATGTTATGGCTCCCATGATTAGGAGGAGGTGATGTTATGGCTCCCATGATAAGGAGGAGGAGGTGACGTAATGGCTCCCATGATTAGGAGGAGGAGGTGACGTTATGGCTCCCATGATAAGGAGGAGGAGGTGATGTTTTGGCTCCCATGATTAGGAGGAGGTGACGTTATGGCTCCCATGATAAGGAGGAGGTGACGTTATGGCTCCCATGATTAGGAGGAGGAGGTGACGTTATGGCTCCCATGATGAGAAGGAGGTGAAAGGCCGGCATTGTCACCGGTGACCCAAACGATGGTGGGCCTCTTCTTGTAGGAAGTCTAGGAGGTGGGCTCTGGGAAATTAGGAAATTGTGAAGCAAATTGCAAAATGGCTTATTTTTTGAGAGAGAGAGATCCTGTATGCATGTCACTGTGTTACTGTCCTTGTGTGTGACTGAGTGTGCTCTTATGTGCATACACTTGACTTGTCTGATAGTGCACTACTTTTGGCCAGAATAACAGCCTATTCCCTATACAGTGCACAAGTTTTGACCAGAATGACACCTTAGTCCCTAAATAGTGCACTACTTTATCCAAATCAATTTGTATTGGTAGCTTACACATATTTTGCAGATGTGATCGCAGGTGCAGTTAAATGCTTATGTTTCTAGCTCCAACGGTGCAGTAGTAGCTAACAATACACATTAATACACACCAATCCAACAGTGCAGTAATACCTAACGATACACAATAATACACACCAATCCAACAGTGCAGTAATACCTAACGATATATAATAATACACACCAATCCAACAGTGCAGTAATACCTAACGATACACAATAATACACACCAATCCAACAGTGCAGTAATACCTAACGATACACAATAATACACACCAATCCAACAGTGCAGTAATACCTAACGATACACAATAATATACACCAATCCAACAGTGCAGTAATACCTAACAACACACAATAATACACACCAATCCAACAGTGCAGTAATACCTAACAATACACAGTAATACACACCAATCCAGAATGACCCCCTATTCCAGTTATAGTAAACTACTTTTGACTTGAATGAAACACTGAAGTCATTATACAGACCTGTAACTGGATGGAGACCACAACAAATTACCATAGGAAGGCTTTTCCATTTCCTCTATGACTTATGGGTAACACACTGTGCTGTACGGCTGCCAAGGTGATTTTGCAGTGTTGTGATGACAAGATGGGGATCTCACTCCTCGTGCAGCCCTGGTCTGTCCCCCACCTTTAATTGTGTGTGTGTGTTAGTTAAGTAGGTAAACAGCATATTGAAACGGGTTGACTTTATACAGGGTTAGCTCTAGGATACTCGTACCCGCAACCCTTCGGTTGATAGCTCCCTCCCCACCAGATTTTTCTTCAAATTCAGAATTTGAACCGACAACCCTCCGCTCCTAGCCCGCTGCTCTAACCTCTCTATGGCTAAACCCAGTGAAACTGAAACCACCAACATGACTACTTCCACTGGCCGCTCTCCCTCTCGTTTACCATGACAACTGGGGGGGTCCAGTGTGTAGGACAGGGTGTAGATACAGGGTCCTCTGTATCTACAACGATGTCATATGTTTCAGTGCACACACTTTAAAGACAGCTATTATCCTTCAGTCTACAGTAGATAAACTACTTTGATAATTCAACACATAGTGGCATCCATTTTACTGTTGACTAGTCTTTGTTGTTGTCATTGTTGTACCAAGTATTTACAGGTTAGTGCTATCTGGGATTATTGGGACATCCCGACCCTAAACCCTAACCTTAACCCTTACCATTTTACATGTCAACTTCAATGGGTTAGGGACGTCCCAACGATCCCAGATAGCAAGGATCAATATTTACATCACAACTCACTGTGCTGTATGCTCATTGGTCTCTCATTCAGTTCCATTTCCAATCAAATCAATAGAACTGTATTGATTGTAAATATTGACAGTTGCCAGACACAGAAACACAGTGAAAAGGAGTAGAGGGATAAACTAGAAGAGCCATTCACTCCCACATAGATCAGAGACTCTGACCCCTGACCTCTGAGTGGCCCATGTCTATGATGGAAGATAAGACACACAAAAGAAGGTTGTGTCATTGTCCGCACACTCTTTGTTCACTCCCACAAGCCATTTTTTATTCAGCATTCAGCGATACAAACTAAATGTTTCGACTGACCTTGTTCAGATCCTGTGCCAATATTTTAAATGTGCCTTCAGATAAGACTCCAGGGCGGCAGGTAGCCTAGTGGTTAGAGCGTTGGACTTGTAACCAGAGGGTTGCAAGTTCAAATCCCTGAGCTGACAAGGTAAAATTCTGTTGTTCTGCCCCTGAACAAGGCAGTTCACCCACTGTTCCCCGGGTGCTGAAGACGTGGATGTCGATTAAGGCAGCCCCCCGGTTGGGTTAAATGCGGAAGACACATTTCAGTTGAAGGCATTCGGTTGTACAACTGACTAATAATGGTGACTTTTGACTTTAGGCTGCGTTTACACAGGTAGCCCAATTCTTTTTGACCAATCACATCAGATCTTTTTCAGAGCTGATCCGATTGGTCAAAAGACCAATTAGTGCCAAAAAGGTCAGAATAGGACTCCCTATGTAAACGCAGCAAAAGACACACAAAACAAACTCATACAAACTCAGCGTTTCGACTGACCTTGTCCAGCTCCCGTGCCTAGTTTGAATGTACTTTCAGACTCCTAGACACACAGTATATGTTGCTGCTGCTCCTCCTTAACCATCATCTATTCTTCACTGTCAGCATGTCTACTACTGTCACCTCCCTAGCCCTCATCTGTTCTTCTCTGTCAGCGTGTCTGCTACTGTCACCTCCCTAGCCCTCATCTATTCTTCTCTGTCAGCATGTTTGCTACTGTCACCTCCCTAGCCCTCATCTATTCTTCTCTGTCAGCATGTCTGCTACTGTCACCTCCCTAGCCCTCATCTATTCCTCTGTCAGCATGTCTGCTACTGTCACCTCCCTAGCCCTCATCTATTCTTCTCTGTCAGCATGTCTGCTACTGTCACCTCCCTAGCCCTCATCTAGTCTTCGCTGTAGAGTATGGAATGGGTTTCATTATCTAACATGGCTGAGAAGAATAGATGAGGGCTAGGGAGGTGACAGTAGCAGACATGCTGACAGAGGAATAGATGAGGGCTAGGGAGGTGACAGTAGCAGACATGCTGACAGAGAAGAATAGATGAGGGCTTGGGAGGAAGCCCTCATCTATTCTTCTCAGCCATGTTAGATAATGAAACCCATTCCATTCCCTTGTACAGTATCCCTACAATACCTCTCTGTATCTCTGTCTCTGCCTGCCACACAGAGATTAGAACGTCCAGCCAGCCTATATCCCTGCTCCTCTTGTCACAATGCCCTTTCACTTCCTGATACCTAAGGTGCTAAGCAGCTCTGATTGGCTGAGCTATGTCTATATGGCAAGACAAGACTGTGTGATTGGTCAATGCAGTGAGGTGAGAGCATGTGATTGGTAAGTGCAGCAAGATATTTGCGTATGATTGGTCGTTGCAGTTGAGATAACAGCATGTCATTGGCCTGTTGTGTTGTGCAGTGCCTGGAGACGCTGAGGTCAGGGCAGATGGACATGCAGAAGTTCATCGCCGACGGCTGCAAGGAGGCTCTGCTGGAAGAGAAGAGACGCTTCTGCTTCCTGGTGGACAAACACTGCACCTTCTCCTATCAGATCGCTGCCTTCCACGACAAGGTATTGGAACTATGCTACAGTGCCTCCTAGGTTCTCAGTCAGTAGAAAACCTGAATATGATTCCAATCCATTAAAATGATGGGGGTTTTAAGGGGATGTTTATTATACAAATGTCTAGCGGGGTACCAAATCACAAATCCAAGGCTCCCATTCTACAGTAACTACTATGACTGCTGCTGTTCCTTCTCTGACCCCAGGCCAGAGACATGCTTTTCGGGAAGCTGCCCACCTGGCAGGACAAGTGTGGCGACGCCACCAACGTGCCCGAGAGCGTGATGTCTATGATTGAGGGTCTTCGCACCCCAGTGTCCATCACCCCCCAGGCCTCCCCCGTCTCCCAGAGACACAGTAGGGTGAGAAGGCAGTCACTCATTCATTAACCATTTAGAAAAACATTTATTAATTAGAATATCAAATAATTCTGATTCAATGTGAGAGAGCGAGAGAACACAGCACAGATACCTGGTGATGACACTATGGCTTCACTGATTTCATCATAATAATGAAATGGTAAAAACCTGTAATACCTATACTACCAATGTACCACTACCAGTGGCAGGTTAACTACTAATGTACCACTACCAGTGGCAGGTTAACTACTGATGTACCACTACCAATGGCAGGTTAACTACTGATGTACCACTACCAGTGTCAGGTTAACTACTAATGTACCACTACCAGTGGCAGGTTAACTACTAATGTACCACTACCAGTGGCAGGTTAACTACGGATGTACCACTACCAATGGCAGGTTAACTACGGATGTACCACTACCAGTGGCAGGTTAACTACTAATGTACCACTACCAGTGGCAGGTTAACTACTGATGTACCACTACCAGTGACAGGTTAACTACTAATGTACCACTACCAATGGCAGGTTAACTACTGATGTACCACTACCAATGGCAGGTTAACTACTAATGTACCACTACCAATGGCAGGTTAACTACTAATGTACCACTACCAGTGGCAGGTTAACTACTAATGTACCACTACCAGTGGCAGGTTAACTACTAATGTACCACTACCAGTGGCAGGTTAACTACTAATGTACCACTACCAGTGACAGGTTAACTACTAATGTACCACTACCAGTGGCAGGTTAACTACTGATGTACCACTACCAGTGACAGGTTAACTACTAATGTACCACTACCAATGGCAGGTTAACTACTGATGTACCACTACCAGTGGCAGGTTAACTACTGATGTACCACTACCAAGGGCAGGTTAACTACTAATGTACCACTACCAGTGGCAGGTTAACTACTAATGTACCACTACTAGTGGCAGGTTAACTACTAATGTACCACTACCAGTGGCAGGTTAACTACTAATGTACCACTACCAGTTGCAGGTTAACTACTAATGTACCACTACCAGTGGAAGGTTAACTACTAATGTACCACTACCAGTGGAAGGTTAACTACTAATGTACCACTACCAATGGCAGGTTAACTACTGATGTACCACTACCAATGGCAGGTTAACTACTAATGTACCACTACCAATGACAGGTTAACTACTAATGTACCAGTGGCAGGTTAACTACTAATGTACCAATGGCAGGTTAACTACTAATGTACCAACGGCAGGTTAACTACTAATGTACCAATGGCAGGTTAACTACTAATGTACCACTAACAATAGCAGGTTAACTACTAACAAATGTACATTCTAGCACTTATACTATCCCCTTCCTGTGTTCCACTTCCAATGGTCAGAGCAACTCCATATTCCGGGACACAGTTCCACCCCCTGCCCCGGCACTGAAGGCTCAGACCAGCCCATTGGCCAGTATGTTCACGCAGGACACACCCACAACAAACTCAGTCACCAGAGAGACTGAGAGAGTCACAGGTAGTGTGTGTGTGCGTGTGTGTTCGTATGCGTGTGTGTTCGCATGTCCTCCCCGCTGATCGCTGGTGTGTGTGTTTGTATGTGGGTGCACGTATGGACCTGTGTACATGTGTCTGTATATTAACCCTTCTCCCTCCCTCTCTCTCCAGACTACAGGGACAGTGGAGGGGAGGAGAGTGGTGGTCTAGGTCCCAGGTCAGTGTCTGTGGCCACAGGACTCCAACAACATTGTGAAGAGACCCAGGGTCCGCACCATCTTCCCCACACCTCTGGGACCAACGCTACGCTGCTCAGCTTTGTGAGGAGACATAATCACCCTGCTCATACCTGATGAGAGGGACGGATGGCTCTACGGAGAACTGGAGAAGACCAGGCAGTAAGTTAGAGAGACACACACACTTACATACGATGATGCATACACACACACACACACACACACGCACACTAGGGCTGGGCAATATTGCCATCATATCATATGGTATTTTTTACATTTTTGACGGTATGACAGTATTTTATGTTTTGATTAATAAAAGTTCTAAATTTGCTTTATGAGTAGTGCGGGTGGCAACACATATATGGTGTTGGGTGGCAACACACCCTATTGTAATGAAGCACCCTGAGAGTGAGGATCCATTTGCAGCTTTATTACAATCTTGGTCGTACAAACAGGGTCAATCACAGCAAACACAACAGCAGGGATAAGGCTAATCGTAATCCAGGTACAGGCATGAGGTCAGGGCAGGCAGCAAGCTTACAAAAATCAGTCCAATAAAGAATATAGTCCAGGGCAGGCAGCAAGAATCAAAAAGGGAAAAACAGTCCAGAGTAATACCACGAAATGACAGACACGGAAACGCTCAGAAATGATCACCAGAAACAAGACTTACGCAAGGAGAGAAAGGGAGAGAGAGCCTAAATAGTCTATTAATGGGAGACAGGTGCAACGGTGATTGGAACCAGGTATGTGGGAGTTGTAGTCCAGGGCTTAATATTCAGGAGAGGGTTCCCTCTGGTGGTGAGCAGGAGGAACCGCGAGTCTCGTTGTTACAGAGCTCCCCCTGTGGCTCCTGGCCAAGAGCGCTAAACGCCGGGTCTTCCTCGAGGTCGGGGGCCGGTTTCTCCCGGGTGCGTCCTATGGAACTCAGTCATGAGTGCGGAGTCGAGTATGTCCTCTGCATTAACCCAGGATCGCTCCTCGGTCCGTACCCCTCCCAATCTACCAGATATTGGAGGAGCCTGCCCGGCGTCTGGAATCGAGTAGATCTCGGCCGATATACCTCCTCGATCCCACCAAGATGGGTGGGGGCCTGCTCACTGGTCTGCTCCTCCTCCTCCGCTCTCGGACCACCAGCGGGTTTGAGAAGAGATACATGGAAAGTAGGAGAATCGGTAATTAGCGGAGTAATGCCAAAGCGGAAGGAAACTGGTGTGATTTGTTTGACTATCTGGAAAGGACCCACATACCTGGGACTGAGTTTCTTGCAGGGAGTTTGAGGCGTAGGTCTCGGTGGATAGCCAAACCCATTGACCTGGAGTATATTCGGGGTTGGGGCGGCGGTGGCGATTGGCCTGCACCCTCTGTCTCCTGACTGCATGTAGTAAGTGGGTATGGGCCTGACTCCAGATGTCCTCGCTTCTCTGGAGCCAGTCATTGACAGAGGGTACTCGGTGGGTTCCCCTGACCAGGGAAACAGGGGGGTTGGAAGCCCATTACACTGGAATGGGGTTAAACCGGTGGAGGGTTTCTGGAGTGAGTTCTGTGCATACTCCGCCCACATGAGGAATCGACTCCAGTCTGCTTGGTTCTGATGACAGTAGGATCTGAGAAACCGGGTGATTTCTTGATTGAGGCGTTCTGTTTGACCGTTAGATTGTGGGTGATACCCAGAAGTGAGGCTAATGTTGATGTTGAGTTGTTGGAAGAATGCTGACCATACTCTGGATGTGAATTGGGGCCCTCGGTCCCGACCAAACGATGTCCTCTGGCAGACCATAGAAGCGGAACACCAGGTTGCACATGAGTTTGACGTTTCAATGCTGTAGGCAGTTTGGGGAGTGGAATCAACCGGCAAGCCTTGGAAGCGATCTATGACAGTGAGTATTGTGGTATTCCCATTGGACTTGGGGAGATCGGTAATGAAGTCTATGGCGAGATGGGACCATGGTCGGTGGGGAACTGGTAGTGGTTGCAGTAGGCCCGATGGTAGTTGTCTGAGATGTTTATTTGTGTTACAGATGGTGCAGTCGTTAATGAACTTTATTCGTCTGCCCGCAAGGTTAGCCACCAGAAGCTGTTCTGAAGCAGGTGAACCGTGGCGCGATTCCCCGGATGACCGGAGCTGAGTGCGGAGTGAACTTGCTTTAGCACTTTCTGACAAGAGGTCCTGAGGTACAAACGTTTTGTTAGGAGGGCATTCGGGCGGAGAGGTCCTTTGTGAGTTGGCTTGGGTGAGCTCTGTCATGATGTCCCACTGAATCGGGGCCACGATTAAGCGATTCAGGAAGCAGGGTTTCCTTGGGTTCAGTGGGTGCTACACCGTCGTGTTGGCGTGATAATGCGTCTGCCTTGGTGTTCTTGGAACCGGGCGATAGGTAACAGTGAAGTCAAATCGTGTGAAGAAGAGTGCCCACCTCGCTTGTCTGGGGTTCAGTCTCTTGGCAGACCTCAAGTATTCCAGGTTCTTGTGGTCCGTTAGAATCCGCAGAAGGATGTTTAGCTCCTCCAGCCAATGGCGCCACTCCTCCATAGCTGCTTTCATGGCCAACAGTTCCCGGTTTCCGGCGTCGTAGTTCTGCTCGGCTGGACTAAGTTTTGCGGGAATAATAGGCGCACGGATAGAGCTTGAGTGGGGATCCGTGCCGCTGTGAAATAGCTCCAATGCCCGTGTTAGATGCGTCTACCTCAACTGTAAACGGGAGTTCAGGATTAGGGTGGTGGAGGATGAGCCGATGTGAAGCGTGCCTTGAGTTCTCACGAAAGCCTCCTGTGCTGTAGTTGACCAGGTGAGGTGTGATGAGTTTCTTTTAGTCATAGAGGTTAAGGGAGCGGCTACCGAGCTGAAATTCTGATGAAGCGTCGGTAAAGTTAGCAAATCCCAAGAAGCGCTGTAACTCCTTTAAGGTTACTGGCAGGGCCAGTCTAGAAGCGCCTTGACCTTCTTCTCGTCCATGGCGACTCCTCCTGGCTGATGATGTAGCCCAAAAAGGATGTGGAAGTCTGGTGAAATTCGCACTTCTCTGCTTTGGCGTGTAGCTGGTGATCTATGAGTCGTTGTAATACTGTTCTCACATGTTGCACATGTTCTTCATAGGTGTGGGAATAGATGAGAATGTCATCAATGTACACAATTACCCAGCGATTCAGCATGTCCCGAAAGACGTCATTGATAAATGATTGAAACACGGAGGGGACTATTAGGACAGCCGAAGGGCAACCAGATACTCATAGTGCCCAGTGCTGGTGAAAGGCTGTCATCCATTCATCACCGTCCCGGATCACGAATGAGGTTGTAGGCTGCGGAGGTCCAGTTTGGAGAAGTACTTGGCTTGGCGGAGTTGTTCTAGGGCAGCTGGAACCAGCGGTGCGGATATCGAAACTTGACAGTGATGTCGTTGAGACCCGGTAGTCAATACAGGAAGGCGTAAACCACCGTCTTTCTTTTAACAAAGAAGAAGCCAGCGGCTGCAGGTGATGTCGATGCTCTAATGAACCCCTTCGATAGTTCTTCCTCGATGTAGTTCTTCATGGCTTCTGATTCGGGTTGAGATAGGGGAAAGATTCGGCCCTTGGGTGGCTTTGTACCTGGTAGCAGCTCGATGGCACAGTCGCTTGATCGGTGAGGGTAGTTCCATCGCCTTGGTCTTGCTGAAAGCCGATGAGGTCAGAGTATTCAATGGGTAGAGTGGAGAAAAGAGCTGGCTCGTCCTTTACCGTCTTGGCCTGAATGGAGAGTGAAGAGCTGCCAGTTAAGCAGTTGGAGTGGCATAGCGGGTCCCATCTGATGATACGACCCTCCCTCCATGAGATGAGCGGGTTATGTTGCCGTAGCCAGGAAGCCCAAGGATTACCGGGTTATGGGGTGATGTGATGACGTAGAAGCGAATTACCTCCGTGTGGCGGGTCCCGGTCTGGAGTCGGAGGTCCACGGTGGTGTGCAGGACCCTCCCATCGCCGAGAGGTCGTCCATCTAAGCGCCTCCACTGCCAATTGAGAGTCACAGGTGATTAATGGAATTTGTTGTTGTTGGGCAAACTCATGAGACATAAAGTTGCCGGCTGCTCCGGAGTCTAATTGTGCTGATGTGGTTATATGATTGTCCTCTAGAGATAATACAATCGGCACTTTGATACAAGAACTGGAGTGGTGTGCTTGGACACACGGACTCACCGAAGAGGGATTACGAGGAGGTGGTCTTGTGGGCAGAACGCCTTAGATAGCCAGGTTGACCACAATAGAGGCAGAGATGTTGGCGTATGCGTTCACGTTCCTCGGAGTCAGGTGAGTATATCCGAGGCTGCATGGGTTCGGTTGGAGGAAGAGTCACGGGACATTGTGTGCTGGTGGGTCCCGTTCTGAGTGAAGCGCCGTGATCGAATCAGATTGTCAATCTGTATGGTGAGTTCGATGAACTGATTCAGCGATCTCCTTCATCTCGACGCAGGCCAGTTCAGACTGTAATTCCAAACTGAGTCCCTTGCGAAAGAGCAGTTTGGCGTGCTCTCAACCCAGTCGGTTTGAGCTGCCAGAGTGCGAAATGTCAAGGCATATTCTGCTGCAGTATTCCTGCCCTGGTTCCATGGTAGTCGGTCACCGGCTCTCATGCCTCCCTCCGGGTGTTCAAATACTTCCCGGAAGCGTTGAAGAAAGGCGCGAGCGATGGAAAAGCCGCGTGCCATCCTCTCTCCAAACCGCCCGTTACCCACTCTAACGCTCTGCCAGTGAGGAGAGAACATACCAGGGAAATCTTGCTGGCGTCAGTGACATACATCGCTGGTTGTTGATCAATAAATAATGAACATTGCGGTAGAAATCCCTTACTCTTAGTGGGGTTACCATCAAACTTCTCAGGAGAGCCAGGCGTGGGTTAACTGTAGGTGCCGGTGGTGGAAGGTGCCCATACTTGCGTTAGGCTGAGGAGGGGCTGAGTTCGGGGCGACATCTGCAACCTCTGTAAGCGTCGGGACGAGTTCCTCCGTTACCGTAGTTAGATGGGTTAGCTGCTGTTGATGAGCGGCGAGCTGGTTTGCTTAGTGGAGATCTCCGTGGACATTTGGACCAGAGCTGCTGGATCGCGAAGTGGCGAAGTCTTCTGTAATGAAGCACCCTGAGTGAGGATCCATTTGCAGCTTTATTACAATCTTGATCGCATTACAAACAGGGTCAATCGCCAGCAAACACAACAGCAGGGATAAGGCTAATCGTAATCCAGGTACAGGCATGAGGTCAGGGCAGGCAGCAAGCTTACAAAAATCAGTCAATAAAGAATATAGTCCAGGGCAGGCAGCAAGAATCAAAAAGGAAAAAACAGTCCAGAGTAATACCACGAAATGACAGACACGGGGCGCTCAGAAATGATCACCAGGAAACAAGACTTGCTTAAGGAGAGAAAGGAGAGAGAGCCTAAATAGTCTATTAATGGGAGACAGGTGCAGCAGTGATTGGAACCAGGTATGTGGGAGTTGTAGTCCAGGGCTTAATATTCAGGAGAGGTTCCCTCTGGTGGTGAGCAGGAGGAACCGCGGGAGTCTCGTTTGTTACACCTATGGTGGCAACACATATATTCTAAATTATTTCAATGGGTCTTTCTCCATTTAGATTGTTTTATACTGTTCAATTCAACTTCAACCTAAAATAATGTTTTATTATTTTCCATCAATTTCTGCATTTCCTGCACTCATTTGAGACCATTTCCACACTGCCACGATATGGGCAAAAAAACGAGGCCTTATTTTTAACTAAATGTTACAATTGCGATTTAGATCAAAACACTTGGGTGAACTTTTGGAATCATGGAAATAGAATGTTTATTATAATTCTAGAGTTAAAATATAAATAATAGTGGGCATAATTGTGTTGACAACGAATGAAAATGCCATTGATGAGTTATTGTGACAGGGTAGGAACCAAAGTGATGTTCAGTGTTTCCTAGGGGACCCTATAATCTTTGGCTACATTAAATCTTTATTCATATAGCCAACATATTCATGCTTCGCCTATTCCCCTTTGATTTAGAAGATAATGTTGCACAAACAACATGCTGATTTAAGCCTCCACCAGTACTGGTATCAGGCTGTATTAGCTAGCTACGTTTGCTCTGACGCAGTACTTTTATTAGCTAGTTAGCTTGCCAGCTAACTAGAGATTAGCATTAGTGGCTAACAAGATTTAACTTAACTTGCTAAGAAAATACAAACAAGCTGTTGGAGGTGTAAGAAACACAAACTAATATTGTAATTATAGAACGCGTGTGGATTTATATTAAGATAAAAGTGGAAACAACATCGTTGTCATCAACATTGTTGCATGTGCTGCATTGACCATGCAGACTGAACACAAGTGTCTCGTGGTCAAGCAACAACAAATGCGCTCCTTGAGTGACTGGGTGGGACTAGGTCTGTGTGTCAAAGCGGCATGAAGAGGGAGAGTAGCGGAGTAAACTAGAAAGTAGCGGAGTAAACTAAGTAGCGGAGTAAACTATAAAAATGTACTTTACACACGGCGTATCACATTTAACAAATCAAACATTCAAATACCGTTATAGAAAGTAAAGTAAAAACCCAAACCATTCCGTGCATCAATACCGGTATATAGTAAAATATGGTATACCGCCCAGCCCTAACGCACACACATGCATTTATATACACACACCGCCAGCTGCTGTGTACATGTGGTAGTTCCGGTCCTGATTAGATGTTGATTTGATTGAGCTCCCCTTAACTGGACCACTCCAGGTGGGGCTGGCTGGGCGCCGTGCTCTGGGATCGCTAAGAGCTGCCTGGGAGCCGGCACACACTGGGGAATACAATCAGCGCACTGCTGGAGGCAGAAAAACACAGACGAGACAGAAGGAGAGGAGGAGAGAGGGGAAGGAGTGGAGGGAGAGGAAGAGAGAGGGGAAGGAGGTAGAGAAAGGAGAGAGCGAAGGAGATTCACATCCAAATAAATCTCTGATGTTTTCGCTGAATCAAGGCTCAAAAGGAACTTTAAAAAGGTGTTATATTCCTGACATGATGCTGTACATGTTCTATACAGATTCTAGAGATGATGTGCTCTTATATAGGTCAAAAGCAGTGCACTAAATAGGGTGGCTTTTGGTAATAGGGTGGCTTTTGGGATGTTGCCTAGATATGTGCCATTGATACAGTGTAGGGTTCTTGTGGAGGTCCATGCAGTGTGATGTCATTGAGTTGATGAGACGCCTATCTGTCACACCTCAGCCAGAGTGATGCATCTGGGTCAGTCACCTAGCAACACACACTGATAACATCCACATGTATCCCTCCACCACCATAGTGTGATGAAGAGTGTTATGGACTGGAATTAAATACATTTAATTAATATCCTGTGAAAACATGCATAATTAATCAAATACAGTGCTGTGAAAATGTATTTGCCGCCTTCCTGATTTCTTATTGTTTTGCACATTTGTCACACTTAAATGTTTCAGATCAACAAACACATTTTAATATTACATAAAGATAACCCAAGTAAACAAAAAATGCAGTGCGTAAGTGATCATTTTATTTATTAAGGGAAAAAAGCTATCCAAACCTTCATGGCCCTATGTGAAAAAGTAATTGCCCCCTAAACTGGTTGTGCCACCCTCAGCAGCAACAACTGCAATCAAGCGTTTTTACGATAACTGGCAATGAGTCTTTCACATCGCTGTGGAGGAATTTTGGCCCACTCTTCTTTGCAGAATTGTTTTAATTGGAGGAGGTTTTTCGAGCATGAACTGCCTTTTTTAAGGTCACGCCACAGCATCTCAATCGGATTCAAGTCCGGACTTTGACTAGGCCACTCCAAAACCTTCATTTAGTTTTTTTAAGCCATTCAGAAGTGGACTTGCTTGTGTGTTTTGGATCATTGTCCTGCTGCAGAACCCAAGTGTGCTTCAGCTTGAGGTCACTGATGGCCGGACATTCTCTTTCAGGATTTTTTGGTAGAGAGCAGAATTCATGGTTCCATCAATCACAGAAGTCGTCCAGGTCCTGAAGCAGCAGAGCAGCCCCAGACCATCACACTACCACCACCATATTTGACTGTTGGTTTGATGTTCTTTTTCTGAAATGCTGTGTTACTTTTACGCCAGATCTAACGGGACGCACACCTTCCAAAAAGTTCAACTTTTGTCTCGTCAGTCCACAGAATATTTTCCCAAAAGTCTTGGGGATCATCAAGATGTTTTTTGCCAAAAGTTAGACGAGCCTTTTTGTTATTTTTGGTCAGCAGTGGTTTTCGCCTTGGAACTCTGCCATGGATGCCATTTTTGCCCAGTCTCTTTCTTATGGTTGAGTCATGAACACTGACCTTAACTGAGGCAAGTGAGGCCTGCAGTTTTTTAGATGTTGTTGTGGGTTCTTTTGGGGTGATTTTGGTAGGCCAGTCACTCCTGGGAAGGTTCACCACTGTTCCAAATTTTCTCCATTTGTGGATATTGGCTCTCACCGTGGTTCGCTGGAGTCCCAAAGCTTTAGAAATGGCTTTGTAACCCTTTCCAGACTGATAGGTGTCAATTACTTTGTTTCTCATCTGTTCCCGAATTTCTTTGGATTGCGGCATTTTTTTAGATCTTTTGGCCTACTTCACTTTGTCAGACAGGTTCTATTTAAGGGTGGGGTGTGGCCTGGGTGTGGCTATTGAAATTGAACTCTGCTTTCCAAAAAATGTGATTAACCACAGTAAATTCCTGATTTAACAAGGGGGGGGGCAATTATTTTTTCACATAGGGCCATGAATGTTCGGATAGCTTTTTTCCCTTAATAAATACAATTATCACTTAAAAACTGCATTTTTTGTTTACTTGGGTTATCTTTATGTAATATTAAAATGTGTTTGTTGATCTGAAACATTTAAGTGTGACAAATGTGCAAAACAATAAGAAATCAGGAAGGGGGGAAAATACTTTTTCACAGCACTGTATTCATTGTGTTCACAAGGTTATATGACAATCATCTATCTCATCTATTTGATACCCTTTGAGACAGTAGACTGAGAGAATGAGAGACATGTGACTGTGAAATGTTGGCTTGGTTCCAGATCAGGTTAGTGAAATGTGATCACTACCTAAACCCTACAGCATGGTTCACTGTGGTGCTTTTAAAATGGAAGCTGGAAGTTGATACAGTACCCCAGCCTTTATGTATTTATCCCAGCCTTTATGTATTCTAGTTCAACACTGGCCACACCCAGCCGCCCATTCTGAAGCCCAGTGAACAAATGGACAAATATGAACATTTCTCACAGGGATTTGTATGGAGTCAATGATTTGTCCATTCAGAGGCCTATGATGATTATCCACCTTATTCTACCATAATGGCCTCACGTCTATCTCACCACCTGTTAGACAACTATAGAGAGGTTGAAGATACAGAATCCTGAAAAGGGGATTCTATTCAGCTACTGCATGATGGAGTGGTGTGTAGAGAAGCCGGTTCCAGGGGATTATGTACTTCAGTGTGGACTTCAATGTATTAGGAGTGTCTGAGGGTTATTCAGGGACCTATAGAAAAAAGATGGGGAGATGGGAGTAGTATACAAGTGTAATCACCTCTTTCTTTCTTTCTTTATTTCTTCCTTCCAGGAGGGGATGGTTTCCATCATCCTATTGCCGGGCATATTCAGAGCCAATAGTGAATAACAACAAGTAAGGGGACCACTCAAGCAGGCACACACACACACACACACACACACACACACACACACACACACACACACACACACAGGTCTCATAGTGTTTCCTCTACTCTCCTAGTCTGATGACCTTTGCTGATCAGAACTCCCTTCCTCCTCTCTCCTTCCTTCCTTCTCCCTCCCTCCTCTCTCTCTATCATTCTCTCTCCTTCTTTCCTTCCTTCCTTCTTTCCTTCCTTCCTTCCTTCCTTCCTCTCTCTCCTTCATTCTCCCTCCCTCCCACTCTCCTTCCTCCCTCCCTCCTCTCTCTCCATTCTCCCTCCCTCCCTCCCTCCCTCCCTCCCTCCCTCCCTCCCTCCCTCCCTCCCTCCCTCCCTCCCTCCCTCCCTCCCTCCCTCATCTCTCTCCTTCATTCTCTCTCTCTCCTTCCTTACTTACTTCCTTATCCTTCCCTCCTCTCTCTCTCTCTCTCTCTCTCTCTCTCTCTCTCTCTCTCTCTCTCTCTCTCTCTCTCTCTCTCTCCTTCCCTCCGTCCTCTTTCCTTCCTTCTCTCTTTCATTCCCTCTCTCTATCCCCCTCCCTCCCCCTCTCCCTCCCTCCCCCTCTACCTCTCTCCCCCTCTCCCTCCACAGTGTGGGGCTCCTCCCATGCGCAGTAAGAGCGTGGTGAACCTGCTCCACCAGGACACAGAGACAGATGAATCCTCCATGGTCCTCCCCCCTCCCGACTACAGCAACTTCCCCAAGAGGAGTGTCTTCCCAGGCAGCAAGCAGCACTCGCCCTCCCTCTCCGCCTCCTCCGGCTCTTCTGTACACACGGTCAGTCAGAGCCTGTCAGAGCTGATACTTAGTACTATACACTTACTAGCTACCTGACCAGAGCTGATAGCTAGTGACTGTATAGTACTAAGTACCTGACCTTATCTGAGGTTTCGGATAATTTCAGTCCTTCTCCATTGTCAGTTGTGTAAACAGGAGAGTTGGCTGACGTTTACATGTGCTGACTGTCTGCGCATAAGAAGATGTTTCTTTTAATAACACCTATATAACACCTTAACAACACTTAATAAGCACTTAATAACATCCCTTACTGATTACAAGCCACATTGAAACATTTGCATCTCCTAATTTCCCTAAAGGTTGTCTATACAGTATTTGATGCCTCCTCGTATTTTTTTTTACCTGTATTGGATAGGATAAGATAGGATAGGATAAGGTAGGATAAGATGTTACTGTATGGTACAGTATAACAGATCATAGCATTGTATAAGACCATAGATATCAACTATATGACGTCACTGGATTGTGGATAAGACACACCTGTAAAGAGGATTTCCCCTTGAGCCAGTATAGTATAGTAATACAGTATAGTAATACAGTATAGTAATACAGTATAGTATAGTAATACAGTATAGTATAGTAATACAGTATAGTATAGTAATACAGTATACTATAGTAATACAGTATAGTAATACAGTATAGTATAGCAATACAGTATAGTATAGTAATACAGTATAGTATAGTAATAAAGTATTTCCCGGACTGTTGGACACCCTTGCGTCTGGGAGCCTCTGCCCCACTAAGGGGCTGCTGGACTGCGGTAGAGTAGGGACAGGGCTGGGCCTAGCCTGGAGGTTTTTAAAGCTAAAATACAGTAGTTTTGAATGACAGAGAAGTGTTGGCGATACCTGCAGGTGTAAAGTAGTTACAATACATTGTAAGACTCATCATGAGCCTAGCTATCTTAAGATGAATGTACTAACCAAAAGTGGCTCTGTATAAGAGCGTCTGCTAAATGACTAAAATGTAATTGAGCCTGACAAGTATTATCCCTTTCTAATGGTCTATTATCATCTGTAATGATGTGGAGTAAATACCTGGCCCTCTCCTCATGTCTGACTCCTTGTGTGGGTCACGCCATGCGTGTCTAATGCTCAGCCTACACTCCAGCAATGCTCTCAACTAACTCTTGCTTTTGCATGTATGCAAAGCCATCAGTCAAAGTTGTGGGTTTTCAAAGTGCAAAGGACAATCCGAGGTTGTTTGTGATCCTGGCTGAATGGAAATTCACGGTAAGAAGCAAGGCCACTAAACACCTGCTGGCGTTGGTTTGGCTGAAGGCATACAAACAGAGACACTCAGTCTCCTGTTTAAACTTGTGCAAGCTATAACATGCACATGTGTGTATTGATGTGAAATTAGATGAGGATGAGAAGATATAGCCTAGTGAAATAACTCTGGTTGAACAACTCCTGTTTTCCCTATGCAAAATGCTACATAGAACCAAGCAAGCAGTGAGAGTAGTGGAAAGTCCCAGTTACTGTAAAGCTGTGCCGGATCCCTCCATTCCATTTCACTAAAGCAGAAACAGCTATTGAAGCCAGACTCCTTAAACCCCCTAAAAGACATGGAGAAGCCCTGCATCGTGTTCAGTTGGTCCTGGGACCGCCAGTTCCTCTTTGACGTGTGATTTAACCCTCGCTACCCTGGCTCTCCTTTTAGTGTAATGGCAGCACCCAGAATCACATCTCCCACTACTCTCCCACTACTCCAGAGACTACTTTTAGTGTAATTAGCTGTACCTACAGTACAGGCTGGACATCCCGTTCATCACATACACACTACAAATAGCAACAGGAGGAAACATAAGCTGCTAATGCCCTGGTGGCTGTACAGGTCAGTGGTGACCCAGAGAGGGCAGGTTGTGGTGTGTGACGTTTGGCCCTGTGTGAGAGGTTGAATGGAGAAGTCTGGGAAAGACAATACACTTCTCAACTTCTCTTTTCTTTCACTGCGGTGAAATATTCATCAGGCTACACTCTGCTGTGTCCCGAGTCCGGCCATGTGTGTGTGTGCACGTGCGTTGTGTGTGGGTGTGTGTGTTGCCATTATCATGCCTGGCTGTCAGTGTACACTGAGTGTACAAAACATGAAGAACATCTTCCTAATATTTTGCCCTCAGAACAGCCTCAATTCGTCTGGCCATGGACTCTACAAGGTGTTGAAAGCATTCGACAGGGATGCTGGTCCATGTTGACTCCGAAGCTTCCCACAGTTTTTTGTGTCAAGTTGGCTGGATGTCCTTTGGGTGTTGGACCATTCTTGATACACACGGGAAACTGTTGAACTTGAGAAACTCAGCAGCGTTGCAGTTCTTGACACAAACCGGTGTGCCTGGCACCTACTACCATACCCCGTCCAAAGGCACATACATATTTTGTCTTGCCCATTCACCCCTCTGAATGGTACATATACACAATCCATGTCTCAATTGTCTCAAGGCTTAAAAATCCTTCTTTAACTTGTCTCCTCCCCTTCATCTACACTGATTGAAGTAGACTTTAACAGGTGACATCAATGATGGCTCATATCTTTCACCTGGTCATTCTATGTCATGGAAATGTTCATAATGTTTTGTACACTCAGTGTACATACATTCGGTGGCACGGCTCCGGCATAGCCTTCCATCGGAATTCCACTCTGGGTGACACCCTCCTTCTCTTTCTCTTTATTTCTCTCTCTGCTTCTCCCCTCTCTCCCTGTCTGACTTCACTCTCTCTTTCAATGTCTCTCCCTCTTTTTTCTCATCAACTTTCTCCCCGTCTCTTTCTGTATCTTTCATTGTTTCTCTGTACCCCACTCCATGCCCTAACTCCCTCTGTCTCTCTGCCCCGGCCCCCCATCTCTCTCCCTCTGTCTCTCTGTCCCGGACCCCCATCTCTCTCCCTCTGTCTCTCTGTCCCGGCCCCCCATCTCTCTCCCTCTGTCTCTCTGCCCGGCCCCCATCTGTCTCTCTGTCCCGGCCCCCCATCTCTCTCCCTCTGTCTCTCTGTCCCGGCCCCCATCTCTCTCCCTCTGTCTCTCTGTCCCGGCCCCCCATCTCTCTCCCTCTGTCTCTCTGTCCCGGCCCCCATCTCTCTCCCTCTGTCTCTCTTCCCGGCCCCCATCTCTCTCCCTCTGTCTCTCTGCCCTGGCCCCCATCTCTCTCCCTCTGTCTCTCTGTCCCGGCCCCCCATCTCTCTCCCTCTGTCTCTCTGTCCCGGCCCCCATCTCTCTCCCTCTGTCTCTCTTCCCGGCCCCCCATCTCTCTCCCTCTGTCTCTCTGTCCCGGCCCCCCATCTCTCTCCCTCTGTCTCTCTGCCTCGGCCCCCCATCTCTCTCCCAGTGTGTGATTCTGATTCTAGTAGGATCTTATCCTCCATTCATGCTGTATGTGTCAGTCAGACAGACAATCAGTTCCGGAACATCGATAGTAACATGTTTTACCAACAAAACACATTGTATGCTCTGCACCTATTCATCAAACAACACACAGAGATAGAGCAGGGGTTGAGGTGGTGGACACTGCTCTGGGATGCTCCCAAACGGCACCATATTCCCTATATAGTGCACTACATTTGACCAGGGCTCGGGTCAAAAGTAGTGCACTATATAGGGAATAGGGGGCCATTTAGGACACAGCCCCACTCTGTGGAGATGGGAATCTATCTATGAGTCATGTTGTGTTCAGTTATACTGTAAGCGGGTGGGGTGAGTGTAGGTGAACACACAGGATGGGGTTTGTGTAGTAGGCAGGGTCGTGCACAAACCCCACGCTTGAATTATTTTCAGAATTCATATCTCGAAATTCATAACATTCATAACAATGCTTCTGTAGCTCGAACTGTAAGCAAGCTAGTTACAGTGCTTCCTAAAGAAATTGTTGTATTGTTTTATTGAACCTTTATTTAACTAGGCAAGTTAGTTAAGAACAAATTCTTATTTACAATGACAGCCTACCCCGGTCATACCCGGACGACGCTGGGCCAATTGTGCGCCGCACTATGGGACTCCCAACCACGTCCGGATGTGATACAGCCAGGAATCGAACCAGGGACTGTAGTGACGCCTCTTGCACTGAGATTCAGTGCCTTAGACCGCTGCGCCACTCACAAGGGGTGGGGTGTGGGTAGGTGAAGATGGGGTGGGGTGTGGGTAGGTGAAGACGGGGTGGGGTGTGGGTAGGTGAACACAGGGTGGGTGTGTGTAGATAAAGACGGGGTGGGGTGTGTGTAGATACAGACTGGGTGGGGTGTGTGTAGATACAGACTGGGTGGGGTGTGTGTAGATACAGACTGGGTGGGGTGTGTGTAGATACAG